>JAQIWU010000064.1:0-42775 GCA_034696445.1 Isotomiella minor
ATATACCTAAATAATCAAGATGAAAAATTTCCAACGTAAAGGAATTTATTGCCAACGTCAAATCAAATCTAACCGTTTTCATTGTGGTCCTTGTGATATGACGGGAAAGTAGCAGGAATCGAAATTAAAAGTCAGAGTATTTGAACAATATAATTCTTTTATTTCTCCATGATTTTTGTGTAGGTTTTTGTTTGATTGAATGCACCTCTGTAAACTAAACACATACACAATGTTTATTTTATTTTATTGCGCTGATGCAATCATCTTTAATTTAAATCATTACTTTCGGTTAGTCGGCAGAATTGGACTCACGTCAGAACCTTTGGATTTTTTTACTTGGCTTCTTCTTGGGCAGCAGCAATAAAGAAAAGAGCAGTTTCCGAGTCTTATTATATGCCAGTTTGATGATAATGGTTGGGGTTTATTATGAGGGCAGACAAGACAGACAGTAGCAGCAACAGGCAGGCAGTGAAAAGTCCAAACCCTTTAATTTTCTTTACTTTTTCATTTGAGTAATTTTGATAAAATAGAGCTTAAATTGAATTGAAGAAGCTCAGCTTTGACTGCCCAGAAATTGTAGACTAGACATTTCAAGACTATTATACGAAAGGGAAAGGAAATGATTAGCAACTAAGTATGGATGAATGGGATGACGCACATCATTAAAATGTTATAAAGGCTTGGAAAGTAAAGTTGAACAGGACATTGCATTGTTAACAATAAATTATTTTTTTGTCCGGTTTATTGTATTTCTCCTCATTTTTCTGGGAGTGAAGAAAGTTTTAACAAGAGGAGGAAAAGAAAGGTGAAAAACAATCAAAGATAAGATGAAGGAAGATTCGGTGGTGGTGCAACTGGCATCATCAATTCGATCATCATTTCCTCTATGGTGGTGTGTGTGTTCTCTTTAGGGTTGGAAATTAGCATCCTGTATTAACTTTGGATGGAGGACAGGCAGGCGTATGGGACATTGATTAGTGCTCACCCTGCTTGTTTTATATCCGGTAATTTGTTTCATTTCACATTGAGCGTTGCGCACCACCCCAAAAAAGAAAAAAAGAAAAGTGAAGAAGGGCAGATGTGGATGGATGCATGTGTGTGGTTCGTGGATCCTGAGCACTATTATCATTATCATGACTCAAATTGATGAGGGGTGCGTTTTTAGTATGTTCAAAATATATTTTGGTTTTGAAGGAATGAAACGTATTTTCAAAGGAATGCTCTTCCAACTGCGCATAGCTTTCCTTTGTTCATTCCTGAGGAAAGTGATTTTCTTGATGTTGATGCGATGATGATGGTAAAGAAAAAGATCAAGTGGACGGCTCAAAGAAAGATGCCGACAGTTCAGAAGATATTGCATTTTTGTGCTAAAATGATATCATTTCTTTGTGAAAATTGGCAGTGTGCAAACATTGAGCAAACCGATTGGATTGATGAGCAGAAATTGAATATATAATACTTTTGTGTGAACAGTTAATTACTTGCAAGTGTACTAATTGAGACTTTTTATTTATTGATTGTTTGTTCCCAGGTTTGAAAAGAATTCTCCAGAGGATTTTGGGAAGTCCCATCATCCTACACAGTCCCTCACAATGAGGGATCTACTCCTTCCCAGAAAGTGTCGGGTTCACTTTCGCCACCTCCACCATTTATGGGGGATAGTCATAATCTGGGGAGTCCTAATTAGGGCAGAAAGGTCGGGTCCAGATGGACAGGGCTCACCGTCGTCGTCATCGTCCCCGACCCTCCTCACCCCAGCATCATCCGTCGGTGGTGGTGGTGGTGGGAGAAGGTTGGATTTAGAGACTCCTCTCATCTCCCAATTTGTCACGATTAATGAGACCTTCGCATTGAAGCACTTGGCGTTGGATCCTCAAGCCGGACGCGTGTACGTGGGTGCCATCAACAGGCTCTATGAATTGGACGCCAACCTGCGGATGGAGGAGAGTGTGACAACTGGTCCTAAATTGGACAGCCCTAATTGTCACTCGAGTGGCTGTCGAACGGACTCTCCTAACGAGGTGGCTCTGACCAATAATGTGAACAAAGTGTTGTTAGTGGATCCTGGTTCGAGGACGCTAATAAGCTGTGGTTCCGTGTCCCAAGGTGCCTGTCACAAGTACAATCTGACCAACATCACCCTCCCCCCAGAGTTCTCTGCAAAGGAGGTGGCGGCTAATGACGAGAACTCCTCCACCTTTGCATTCATCGGTCCAGCCAAGTACAATGCTTGGCCTGCACAAAACATCCTCTACGTCGGAACCACCTTCACGAACAATGGGGACTATCGTCACGAAGTCCCTGCCATTTCCAGTCGCACCCTCTACAACTTTGACTACGTAGAATTTTCATTTGCCAAACAGTCCATGCTCTTCATCGAGGTCAAGTACCGTGACCGCTTCCTTGTCAATTATGTGTACGGGTTCAATGCTTCGGACTACGCCTACTTCGTGGTGGTGCAGAAACAAAGCGTCCACGTGGGTGAGGAGTACGGCTATGTGACCCGACTTGCGAGGACCTGCATTACAGATGCCAATTATGACAGCTACACGGAAGTCACGCTCCAGTGCAATGGTGGGAGTGGGGGAGACGTCAACTTCAACCTGGTCCAAGATGCCAAGATCATTCCAGCCAGAGAGGATTTGGCGAGAAGCTTAAGAATTAAGAAAGGTGATTTAGTGCTCGTGGCAGTGTTCGCTCAGAGTAAGGGACTCTCAAGTGAGCCCATGGCTGACTCGGCCGTCTGCGTCTACTCCATGACGGACATTGAAGCCAAGTTTACAGAAAATATTCACATGTGTTTCAATGGAAGTGTGGAAAATCGTAATATGGACTACATTTCTGGTCCAGTTTTGGAAGGAAAGTGTTACGCACCTGGGGTAAGTCCATCCATCCATCCATCCTCTTTTCTTTTTATTTGGCCTATACTTTCTCTCAAGTATGCAGTTATCATACTGTGCAAAAGTTGTTTGTGGAAATGACGTAAAATGTATCCCATTAAATGTTCCAAGGGGTTTAGAGAGGGATTTATTCCAACATTTCCACGCTTTTATACTCGACCATTCTTCCCTTCATTCATTCATTCATTCACAAAATCTAGGTTGGCGTTTGTGTAATAATGAGTACAACTTGATCCATTTAAAGAAAGTGTCTCTCTTTTGCCACCACCACCACCACCTCATTCTGTTTAAGAAAGAAGCCTCAGCTTGTTTTCCACCATGTGCTCCGCTCCGTCATTATTACATTACATCGGTCTGTCAAGTCACCAGCGTGGCATTGCGGCACATGTACATTATAATTTGAAAGTGAGAAAAAAAGGGAACTTTTGTAAGCCAGGAAAAAAAAGTTTAAAATCGTAGCTTTGTTTGGGTTGAGGCGAGTGAAAGCGCACAAGTGATCCTGCCTCTTCTTCTTTCCTTATTGCATTTTTCTTCTCCTTTCCCCTCTTTTCTTCCAGGAAAGAAAGAATGGTTGGTTTACTTCTGTTTCTTCTCTCTCGTTGCCTTAGCTTTTGCATCGTCGTCGTGTGCCATCACTGTCTTAAGTTCATTTCGTTTTGGTATACTTAAATTGCGTTGCCAGCCAAGCACATCTAACTGCCATCGTGATGGCGTGGCATGGAATTCCAGTTCCATTACCACACACACACACATACACAGTCAAAAAAGTCAAGTTCCCTGGTTTGGTTGGTGTCTTGGTGTGTAGTTTCAACTTACTTTTATTATTGTGTGATCTATTGCACTATTATATTTCATACGAGATACATCCAAAAACTCTTTTTTCCTTTTAGTCGTTATAATAACTTGACTTTCTTTCGTCGTCTTTTCCAATTTGTTCTAGTCTTCCTCTTCTTCAGCCTCATGCCATAGCCTCATCGTGTCATATAGTGTGGTGGTGGTGGTGGCTTGGAATAATTCATTTCTTTCCCTCTTTCTTTCTTGTACACGAGAATTGCCCACATGAATCCTTCGGTTTGGTTAGGAAAAAAGAGATCAACTTTTTCGGAGAAGAAACACATGCGTCTGTTGGGTTGGCATGGCAGTATTTTACTTATTGCCTTCTTACATGGAAATGTAGATAGGCTGACTCACGTTCATTTTTAAGACAATCGCATGAACAAAACGATACACTTTTATGATAAATGATGAAGTCAGTGATGCGATATGTGCATTAAGAGGGGGATATGGATTATAGAGCTATGCTAATCACACTCCACAGCTGAAGAAGCATATGGTGAAACTTCCAACAACAGTTAGGACAAAATAAATTGTATGCAAAAAGTCGTAGTTGCTCCAAAGCTCTTTCACCCGGTTTTGTGAATATGATGATATGCACTTTATTCGCTCGTTCCCCGTATCCGACAACTTTCTCCCACTGCTACTAACTGCCAGTTGTTTGGCGTGTGTGTGTGTGTGTGTGTGGATGAGAAAGAAGTAAAGAACTAATGGCTCGTGTCAAGAAAATACACTCATTTATTCTGTTGGACGACACACTTTCTTCTCCTTGAATATTGTTCTTGGGAAGCTCATTTCAGCAAAGAGACAAAGAGGGACAGACGGTTTGAGATAATAATGCTATTTCGCCAGGCGAATTTGGTTCATCTTTTGGCTGAAGGACTACATGTGCTGTGCACAAATGATGCATAAATCTAATAAATAGGGTTATTAGAACAAAACATTGACCGGACTTTCTCTCTCATGATGTTCTCTGTGTCTTCTTCTACTCTAATGGTCACATCTGGTGGCAGTAGCCTCTCTCTTTCTCTCCTAACAGCAGTTAATAGTAACAAGCACAAATAAGTTTAGTCGAGTTAGGAAATGTCATTGTCCCACTTTCCCCATTGATTGGGCATCTGATGGTGATTGTGTACAATTGCACAACGAAGAAGTAATAATAATAATAATATTCTTCTTTTGGCAGCTCTTCTCAAATAGACTTGATTGTAGAATTACACTCGGTCAATCAAGTTCTGTTGCATATTTATGACTTGGAGTTTCTTTGTAGGAATTTTCCCTCGCCCCTTAGAGTTTTATAAATGGAGAAAAGTGAAAGTACTGGAAAACTTTCTCCCATTCTTATAGCGTTGACGTTTTTGGGTTGTGGCATGTGCGTGAGGATTGCCAGTTTTTGCAGTAAGTGGCCGTCTTTTGTGTATACACATCGTATGCGACAATCGTCTTAAATTGACATAAATGCTCTCATGATGGCACAATTTAGTTGCCCATATTTTCTGTGTAAACTGAATTGGCATTTAGAGGAGGAAACTGTTCCACCGTACTTTTAGTTAGGTAATTCACTCTCCTTGAGAATTTTGACATTAACAGATAGAGTAAAAGATAAGAGCATGGGAAAAGGAAACGAAAAGAGAAGAGGTTCATCCACTTACGCACTTCACGTTCTGAAAGGAAGGGAAAGAAAAGAGAAAAGCCTTTCTTCAGCTTTCTCCCTTTGTCGTCAGTCAGTCAGTCATTCAGTCAGTTACTTACTTTCCTCATAGTCGTTTGATCTTTTCTTTGAGAGAGAGAGAGAATGTGCAAAGCCTGGACGAGTTGCTGCAAAAGAATGAATGAGAATAAATAGAGCCACTCTTCCGAAATGATTCCTTCAACTTCGGTTTCATTTTGGTGTCTGCCGTCGGTACCCTTTGTGCTTCCCTCTTTGAAGAAAAAAAACCTTCCATCATAAAATAATTGCCAACGAGGATAGATAAGGTCAAAAAATGTATTAATGGCCTACTATTACACCACACACCTCCAAGAGAATAATAAATAATATCAGATTACTAACAAACCAATATAGGAGGGTGTTAATTACCTGATAAGTAATCAACAAGGCCACAAAACACACCACCAAATCCAGCACAACACACATTGCATATTACGACATAAAAATCGCATGGTCTAGTTAGAGTTGATTAAGTGCGACTGGTTCCCATCCGGACCAAAGCTCACTTTCTCTCCTCGTTCACTTTCACTTTTCCCATTAATTCGAGACTAGAGTGAGTGTGACTCGCTTTGAGTGGTATTATTATATTGGTGGTGGAGCATGAGCATGGTCGTCAGTCATCATGGTTACAATTTTATGGGAACAACCTTGTTTTTTTTATTATTTTCTTGGGTCTCTCTATGCCAAACCAAAAGTACACTGATGAGACAGGGACACAGTGCATTTGACTATTTCCCTCTCATTTCAATTTTATTCCTTTCATTCTTCCTACTTTTTCTTCCAAACTCTTTGTCATTTGTGTGTCGTGCATTTCTTTAAAAAAAGATATGGGATGATTCATTCAGAAACTTCAACCTTAGCGATTGCACCAGGTCGTCGTCGTCGTGAGTCCTCTTCTCATCATTTTATGGAGGAGGCTCTACCTTATATTTCTTTTAACGGTGGTGATGTTTTGGTTGTAAGTGCCTTTGCTGTAGTGTAACATTACTTCTTTCTCGCCCAGAACGGACAAGAAAAATTGCGTTGCCATTAGTTTCTTTCGCTTTTATAATGCTTTTCTACTTTCTCTCTCAACTTTCTCCAGGACGATTGCTTTTCGTTTTCTGTGCACACACACACACACACAACCACTACATACTTTCTTTTCTTCCATCAAGTGAAGTATTCAATTCTATTCTATTTATTCCATTTTATGTATCCAAGTTAACGAGACGTTTGTTGTACTATTATTATCATTATTAGGCATACTGTTATTACTACTTGATGGCTGATGGCAGCCTTAATGGCTCTCTCCATGGCTTTCACATTACCTTGGAAGCCAATATCAAACGGGACTGACTCACTGAATTCAATACTATTCAAACATACTTATACAAATAAAAAAATATTTAAGGAACAAACCCTGTGTTGCAGAAGTGTAGGAAGCAGAAGCAGCTGGGGTAAGAGTGGCATTATGAATATTTTATGTGTTTTGCACAGCACTGCATAAACTGGGGCGATGGCAATAATGCTTACCAAAATATCTTAATCATAATGGCAGTGGGATGCTTGAGGAGTCATTTTTTCTTTTTCTTGACATTCATAATCGATATATCTTATTTAAATACACGTAATGTTTCCCGGATTCTGAAAAAAAACATCATTGCAGCATTGACTTAAAAAAGGCAGCATTTTCAATACTGCAAGAAGTGCAAGTTGAGTTGATTTAAGTGAAGTCCTATTCGCGTGTGTCCAGCAGTTTTAAAGTTTGTATTTGAGATTTCCAATGATCGAGACGAAGATGGTTTGAGTAATTGCTTCCTTGGCTATTAAAAAATGATTATTAACGAGGGATTCGTGGGACTAACTAGCCGTCATCCAAGTCTTTAGCTTTCTTTTACTTTGGCATGTCTTGATTATGGTAATAGGTCACTTTCTTGAAGGAATCATCATCAGTGCCATTGTTTTATAATGAGTTCTAGATGGTGGTTTATTACAAGACTTGACTTGACTTTTTTTCCTTGGCGTATAGAAGGAGAACAAGATGCAATAAAACAATAAAAGTGACTTGAATAACAATTGGTTTTTATGTCATGGGATAAATGCACAGTATAAGCCAAGTGGAAGGAATGATTCTATCCTGTCTGACTTTGGAAATATTTTTCCATTCTTTCTTCTTTCATTGCCGTCACATTTGGTTATACTTGTGGTTTTCACTCGGGTACTTCCTCAGTCGTTTCTTGATTTCTTTTCTGAATCATACTATCTTTTCCTTTTGTACCTCTCTACATATACCTTGTATTTTCTATTGCATTTATACCAAGGGAAGTTTTCTTCGTTGCAGATGAGAGAAAGGTTGTGGTTAGTTAGTTAGATGTTGGTTAAGAAGGATCGAGGCTGTTTAAAGTTTCACAAAAGTTGCGTGTCTAATTAAAAAGACAGCCTCACAAATGAAGAGAAGAAGGAAGGGTAAAACTTTTTTATTTATTTTCTACCAGGCTTTACTGTCCGACTTTTTGGGTATCTACAATTCGTATAGGGAAAGGCAGAGAATCTTTGGGTTTGAAGGGAAAAGATAATGCTCTTATGTCTTAAGTCGGTTTATGACTATAACCTGCCTAAAAATAGTATTATACTCTTACGTGTCATTATTCAAAAAGTTATCGAACTATGAATGACACTTTAATTTTCCCTGTACACCATCAATGGATTGCGAACATTAAAATTATCCTTCGGGAAAGTTAAAAAGTCGCGATTCTACCCCAGACAATAAGACTTACTTTTACACAAGTTATTTTTGGAGTTGGAAGGGACCATTGTATTCGGTCTCAATTTGCTGATCTTAGTTTCAAAGAAAAAAAGTTTGCAGGCTTGCGGATATTGACGACGAGGAAGTCCCCGTTTCTCAGCCTTAAAAGTTTCAATTAAAATTGAAGGTTATTAATTTACGGAGACCCACACGTGACAATTAAGGCAATGCTTGCCACTTTTCTCATCCCTCGCTCTTTTCCTTTATATCCTGCCAAAATTATTAATTTAATTCGTTCCTCAAGAAGTTGTTGACATTTTTGGATTTGAAGAATGGACTTATTACCAAAGCATTGTTAGCAAGTGCCGGAAATCCATGACATGTCGACTTACGATTCTGATTTACTAATATGTGCTTTTGCTTGAGACTTGGCCACTCGAGATAATCCGATTACAGTTTTATAAGTTGGGAAGATCGGCAATTATCTAATAATCGGACGGAGTTAATTTCAACATAATTCAACATTCTTTACTTTTTTCCCGAGTCCATGGCAACATTACTCGCTATATGGCACCGTATGTGTAATTTACCCGAGGTCACATGGGATTGTTAACGTCATGTCAACTTCTATCTATAGCTCCCAATCAATTTATAATTCTCATTTCAACCATATATTTGCACGATTTACTAAACATTGTTCTTTTTATATAATATTTCAGGCTGCAGGAAACATTGGAGATTTCTGTGATGCTAATCTAAAAATATCTGGGACAATCCCAATTGTCCAAACCGCAGCCATCCGATTTCCAGACACCCTTGTATCATCGTTAACACTCTCTGCTACGGAGCAGCACACGGTAGCATTTGCTGGAACAAGTCAAGGGATCATTAAAAAGGTAAGTCTTTGAAATAATTGCAAATATTACAGAGCCATAAGGTCTGTAGCCTCGATTAATTAAGTATTATTTAACCAAACGAGACAACCTCTCATTTCCCTGATTGGAGGATAAGTACGTATTTACCCATTGTCTTTACTTTCTCCTCTCCTAACTTTGTAGTCTGCGGTAAACCCAAAGAGAAAGAGGAAACTACCTGGATTATTTCTCATCTATTTCACATTACAGTCCCATCTGCGCCTTCAACGTTTGTGCGTTGTTGATCCTATGGGCCTGGGGGATGATAAGCCGGTCAGTCTTTAGTTCCCTGCAGTTAAGCTCTGTTGTCTGACTGTTATTGTTATGAGTGCATTCGTTAATCCTTTGCTAGATTTAATTACTTGTTTGAGAAACGTCTCAACTTATCTCCAGCTTTATGAATACTTTGCCCATTGTGATTAACGAGCTCCCCCTTCTTCACTTTCACTTTAATAAACAAAGTAGGTAGGTATTTGCGTTGTTGTATAATCTCACAGAACGGTGAGGACGCGTCTGGTGCCGTAATCCTTTCTCCAGATTTTATCCAACGGTTTTTGGAGTTTCCCCTTTTCCATCCATTGTGTGTGCGAAGGTTGATTGGGTGACGTCCATCATCTTTCTCCCAAGCTACCTACTGAGATACATTTTGTATAATTACCCTTCCTTTCTACAATTGTGTGACATACGGTCGGAAATTTTCATTCAAGGGTACTTTTGCTTTGTTTAGTTTCCTCTGGGTTTCAGTGACCAGCCCAAATGAATTGAATCAGGAAGAAGAGCGTCTTTCGTACAAAATGACTCAACATCCTCATTTATATTTTATGAGGCTTGTCTCCTGTGTTCCTGTTTTTCAAGGAGATATTAATAATGTTACTCACATTTTTTACTACACATATTTTACTCACATTCATAATGTTATTCATAATGTTATTATTATTCATTATTATTATTCATTCATAATGTTACTCACATTTACTCACATTAATAATGTTACTCACTCCATTCTTCACAAGATGGTCAGCTCATTTCTCTTTTCTCTTCTCCTTCAGGCCGAGCCATTCGTTATAAATCTGAAAGGTGGTGCATAATGTAATGATGATGATGACATGATGGATCCTTCTTTCGTTTTGATGTGTTGGAGGAATTAAAAAGAGAAAGAGTATATAATCAAAAGCAGATTGCTTTACTCTCTTCCTTGGCTCTTCCATTGCTGTCAACCTCGGTTTTTGTCTGTTGGTTTTTTTGTATGTACCTCCACGTAGTTGGTTTGAAGTCCTGTCAGTTCTGGTTAAACTTATTCCACCTAGTGCTCAGAATAAAAAATGCTGGAGTTGTTTCTTCCCAAAAATCCGAATCTCGAATTACATTAAAAATAATTTTCATTCCCCAACACCGAGGCTATGAATAATTATTGTCGGTGAAATGAAAGTCTTTTATCCTGAAAGGAAACAGCTATTGCTGTAGTTTTTAATGTAAAATCCACCCACATGGACTTTGTTTGTCTTTTCTTGAAGAAGTAGGGAAAGTGTATGACGATGGAGATGTGATGGAGAGGAAAGTGAAACTAATCAATCTCCATCTATTTCCCAATTCAAGAGGCACTTACAACCCACTCCATTAACATTATTTTTTTCAGTTCTTTTCCTGTTTCTTTTCTTTCTTTTCTTTTCCTAACCCGAGCAACTTGAGACCTCACATAATAACATGAACCTAACCTCATATACCTGATGGCTGTCTTGACCTGACTCGACTTGGCCTGGCCTTCCTCTCAGAAGAAAGAACTCATTTCATTGTGTGAACTGTCTAATCTAATCTGAAGAAAAGAGATTCGGATTTCGCTAAAATCAAACGAGGGAATTGCTATACCTTCCTTCCTCTCACTTCACTTCCACATGCCTGTCTCTGCCCCCTTTCTCTTTTACTTTCTCGGTGAAAGCAGCGGGTTCCCTCACTCATTTGCTTTTACACATACCTTTCCCACCCCAAGGTATTTTATTTCCCCACTTGTGTCGTCTCATGTGCTTTAGGCTGTCAATGAACAATAAATGTTTCCAACTTAGTAAATTTTTGCTATGTAATTCCATCAGTGAATACGTAAATTTATTGCTCTGTTTGAGGGGAGGTTTGAGTAGTATACGAACATGCTAATATAGTTGCCGTGCAAAGCATATAACTGCAAAGCGCATGTTTACAAACTAACTTTTGGACTAATTAACCGCGGCTACACAGAGTTAATTCGTAATACATATTCCGTCTTGTACATACCTACATACATATGCCTTCATTTTTGGTTGGCACTTAATACTTTACTAATCGCTGGCTCTTATTGTCGACTTCTCCTAAAAGTGAACTCGTTTAATAAGGGCAAGTCTTGAGTTTACCATCAAGGAATTTGAAACTTAGGGCATAGCCGTGGGGAAACTCCATTTAAGAGGCAACATAAAAAAGCTTTTCTCTTTTTTATTCTGTCCCACATCTTCGTACTTACTTCCACTTACGCCCTCGCTCTTTGACTTGACTAGACGCAGTAAAAGCGTTGTTAAGATCAGAGATTGTGTGTAAGTGTAAGTAATATCCGAATTTCGTGAGATTTCACACACTTTTACTCTGTGCTTGACCACCGACTGTTACGAGACCACTCATTCACTTTCACATGGCTTTCCCTTCTCTGTTACAATTGGGTATATATACGAGTGAAGGTATGTGTAAAGGGTTCGCTTCGGGTTACTTTTCTCTGCCATTCCGTACACTCACATTTACTACTTATGTGCTTGACTTTGCGACTCTCGACGTGTAAGCGTTTTAACCTTGGGTTGTAAATCATTATGGGAGTAATGCGAATAAGGTCCATTCACATTCCAATCTCAACCCCTTTAGGTGTTTTCTGCTATTTATTTTGTAAGTAAGTAGCTTCTAATTTTTTGCCACTGTGTGGGTATTTTTGGTAAGAGAGGGCTGGAGAAATTTGTAGTACGTACTAATGGGAGTCAACGCAGGTTGCTTTCTCTCCTTTGGGAATTTGATTGGATGCGAGGGACTCCTGTTTATTGCATTTTTACTTCTTGCTGAAATCAATTTCTCATTTGGACTCGAGTCCATTTCTTTGGAAGAGAGGGAAGGGAATTAGGGGGAGGGAAAAAGTGTGCAAATTTTATGACTGTAGTGAAAGCTTTCTTTTTCCTTGACTATATGTCACTGCTGTACAAGTTCAAATTCATGAACCAAGGAATGACATTTTGAGCATTCATTTCATTTCACTTGACTCATTTCAGTTTACCTCTGTAATAAAAAAGAAAGTCTTCAAAGAGGGGCAACATGCCCACGACTTGTTTGGTGCTGGAGTGAATGGCAGTGTGTGTAGTGAATGGAAAAGGACTTCCTGTGCATTTGAGTACCAGCGAATGAAATAAAATGCACTCAAAGTTTAATGTGCAACATTATTACGGTTGGGAAAAAAAGTTCGGGGTTCTCTGGACTGACTCATTCATTCAAGAATCACCTTGTTTGACTTTCTCCCTATTTGATGCTCTGGTGGTTTGAGAGTTCCTCAAAGAAATGATGCCTTTTCATTTCCACCCATTCCGCAATTCGTCTCCAACCACATTAGCTCTGAACATGTAAAGTAATAATGATGAGCATGAGTGACGTGAAGTGATGGGATCAACGAGGAAAAGAATATGAGTGACGTGAAATTAATGATTTTCTTTGTAATTAGAGATTTAATGTAACTCATCAAGCAAGTTGTTGTTTACGACGTCGTGGGTATAGGAAAATTGAAAAATATGAGTAATGTGTCCACCAACAAACAGCATAAAACTTCTCTCTCATGCTTTAGTTTTTAGAGGTGTACTCATTACTCGCCCTTCAAATTTGAGAGGAAAATGCCATTAGCTCACTTTAAAACTTGGCTTTTTTGCATGCAAGTGACTTACCCACACAGACACAGGTAGTATAATGAGTGGAACTATGCTCAAATTTACTTGACTTTTGATTCTCCACGTTTGCCTTTTTCTTTTGATGAAAACTACCCGACATATCCTCCTTAGAGAAAAAGTGTGTGTTTAGTTAGCTCAAGTTAAGCTGGTGGTGTGGTAATATGTAGGAGTGACGGATACTGCTCCGAGCAATTTCGACTCACATTTTGGAATCCTTCAGTTTAATGATAATGATAATAATCTAGTCAGTGATCAAAAATGTTGCGAGAGGTATAATGCCATGCCATGCATAAAGACTTCTACCTACCTTCCTCTTGTGAAGGAAGGGTTGTTGGGAGGAGGAGAACAAGGTTTAAGGTGGTTTGAAGAAGAGCCGAGTTGGTGGCCAATGCGTTGTTAACTTTGTGTTATGATATGATATTATGCCAATCCGTGACGCATAGTTAAGTCAGTGGCTTTTTAATGGGTCATGGAATTTTGGACTTGAAGTTTGCTTTTGGAGTAGAGAACACACACCTCAAGGTATCCTCCCACCTTGCCTTTCTTCTTTTTAAAGGAGGTGGGCCTAATTCACAATGCCGATATCACGACTGCTTGTAAATTTTATTCCTCGTCATTTTTTTCAATCTCACCTTCCCATCTCTCACTTTCCCTTTTTTTCCTTTTGATTCCACTGCAAATTATTAACGTGACCATTTCTCAAGATTGCTATCTATCTTCTTTCACACAACTTAACATGAGACGTTTGAACAGCTCTGCTTTTTGGAACCTGAACTGTGATGATGAAGTACGATGATACCGTATCATGTGAAATCAATTTCGATTCATGTACAATCCTTCAATCTCTAGTTGTTCCATGCATCTGTGGAAGTACGTATCTAAGGATTGTCACACTGTCACTGCCTCTGTTATGGGATGATCATTATACATTGACAAATCGAAATCAGACGGGTAGATCGTGTTTTACTTCAATTGATGTACAGGTAGCACAACTTAATAGTTTTTTTCATACTCACGATTACTGCATGCTTTGATCGATGCAGAGCAGAAGAAGAAATACAGATATTTTGATGGATTGATCGCTTTGTTTAAGAGCTTGTTGTTGGGGCTTCTAGACTTGGCCATGAATTCTCTTTGAGAGAAAGAAGAAAGATGCAAGGGAATGCACGTTTTTGTTTAATGCGGAAGGAAGGAATGCAGCCATGTTGTTCGAAGGAAAGTAAAGCATAAAAAAAACAGGGAAATATTCCGATTCCGACAGATAGCGAGATTTCTGTAGTAATAAGCCTAGCATTATATATAATGGAACATTATTTTGTGTTTTGTTGGCTGTGACAAGACAAGACAAGCTGATTTAGCCTCCAGAGATCTAGGCTCCACACACAGAATCTCATTGATTACATATTCCTCCTCTGCAGCTAAAACATAACAGGTCAAGAGCTGTGGTTTCTTTTGAAGTGCATGTTCAACTACCATAATCTCTCCCGATTCCATTTGAGGAGCAACTTGGTTAGCTTTTAAACTACCCTGACGTTTTTACTGGCATGAGCCTCGAACAAAAAAATTGTTTCTTCGTCGTCGTGGTAAATTCTTTTGGTAAGTAATTTAGGGAAATTATGATCTTTACTGACTGCGATGCCTGCCGCGAGTCTTATCCGTTATCTCTCCTCTACACACACAACAGAGACAAGACGTCCAGACTGATTATGATGCTTTGTTTGATTATGAAATGAAGTGATAAATACTTTGTACTTGGTTTAAAGTTGCTCAGTAACTTTTTTTTCTTCTTCTTTCGAAATAAATGGCAGACACGATGCTATGCGATGCTTTTGTTTTTGAGACATGATATAAATTGGATTGTCTTATCTCATTGTTTAATCCGTCATGATCATCATTTCTTCGTGCCAGAGCGATACGATAGTTAGCAAAGAAGGGGTTGGAGATGGAGCTAGATTTAAAACGTCAACCAGTTGTCATGTGAAATAATTGGGAGGAGGATTCACAAAATTCTTTGAATTCTTTTCTTTGGTGAATCATGTCTAACAATAGTGGTATTATTATTGGTTAACTTTGTCTACATCAGTTTGATAGCAGCCCTTCTTCAAACAACCAGAAAAAAACTGTTCAGCCATCTAATTTAATTTAATTAGTCAGTGAGTGATAGAGGCAAGTAATTACGTGGTTTTGGGCTTCATTTTTCCCTTCAGTTTTAAAAGGGTCAGTTGGTCAGACAAATGAGACGTTGTTTAGATACAAAGGAGGAAAACTAACTTTGATACGCTTTAATTGAAAAGGTAAAAGTATAAGGGTTATGATTTTTCCTTTATTAATCTTGGACAGATCCAGTTTTCATTTCACTGCCCATCTGCAAGATATGAACCAAATCATTTTTACTATGGGTAGTGCCATTTTTTGAAACATTTAAGAAGGAAAAACAAAAACAAGTTTCTTTTAAATGGAATGAATTAGTGACTTGGAAAATGACACCCTTCATCCGCTAAATTCAACAAGAAGGCACAAATTATCCAAATTGCTTTGTGTAGATGAAATAGGATTAGGGTTGGGATGGATACCACACACTCAATTTCAATTGAAAAGTTTTTAGTAAGATCCTTTCCTCCTTTGAGGTCTCCTCATGCTCTGGTTGATGATGATGAACCAGGTTGCAGAGCAGATGGACGTATAATAATAATGCTGGTCGAAAAGGGGTTTAGCAGTTGAGTTTAGGCAGAAAATTGAAAATTAAATTCGGTTCGTATACACCCATCCTAATTTAATTCTCCTCTACCATGTCATTAAGTCTTACACGGAGGAAATGAAAGCTGCACGGTTGGTCTCGTTAAAAAACTACTATTCCACCACTTACTACGACTACAATTATTATTACTATTATTTTTTCAAATAGGCAAGGTTTTGTCTGGCTTTATTTAAAAAGTGTATGCCAAAATACTCGTCTATCTTGGAAATAATATTTTAGGCCATTGTTGACTATTTTAAAGGCGAATTACCTTTTCAACCCTTGGAATATGGTTCCAGGTCTCACCTCACGAACATGTCCGTTTGGGCAACTAGCCTATAGTCTTTCTTTAATTTAACCACCTGTTGTCCAGTCCGTGCATTGCAATAATTTAAAAATAAGATAAAATCGAGAAAGAATCAGCATAAAGATGCCTCAGAACATTGCGACATGCGGACCACACATACCCGGAAAACCTAAAGATGCAAATGCAAATGTACACCCTCTCCTGGATGCCATAATATGAGTAATCGTCCTGAATGAATAAAATCCATTGGCCTCCCTAATATGTTTTTCCTGTAGTTGTGGAAACGCAGGATGAATTAAGTCGTACGCTTACGACTTCTTCCGTTGGGGTTTGCCATTAATTTTAATTTTATGGACGACTTGCGATACATACTCCTACACCTCCTGCATGACATGAGTATATGGTCTACAATGAGCAATACTGCACACACAAGTCTATGATTGTAATACATAATAAAACGGTTGAATGACTGCAGATGCAAATAGAAAGAGACAGAAGAAAAGAGGGATTGAGGCTATGATCATGGGAGATTAGATAGGGATGGATGGACAGAAAAGAGAGAGACTATCCTACGAAAGGAAACGATTGCACTTGTTAAACTTGTTAAAGCTGGGATTTCAGAGAATGAGAAAATCCAAAGCTGATGATGGGACTCGATTAATGGAGCGATATCAATCATTATGGAGAAGAAAGTCGGAAGAGGAGATATTGTGTTGGCTTTGGCTTGACTGGTTGGATGGTGGGGGTGAAGTGAAATGATTTGTCAGTACAAGCCTTACATGTAACGCAACATCGACGGAGATTTACCACAGCAGCAGCGACTCTCTCTTCTTTATCTTATCCAATTCTCATCCCCCTTCATTTCATACCCATGTGTTTAATTGCCATTCGCTGATAGATGGATGGAGAGGAGAGACGAGAGTATTGCGTCAGTTGCAGCTGCAATGCAAGCAACCACAACAACTTTCCTTCATTCTTTCCAATTTATAACCTTTCCTTTTTATCACAGAGACAAGAATTGGTCGTAAAATTTAATGCACACATCAATCAGGGTCTCAGTAATTCATGCAGACCTTCCGAAATGCGACAATTCTTTATTTTATTTTTGGAAAAAGAGTAGAATGTCGTACCCTGCTTTCTCCAGCTCGTGAACCAGCTTTCATTAACATCTGTCAGATTTACCGTTTCAGAATGGTCTTTTGATTTTTTTGCATAACTATCCGAATTGCAGACGGATGTTTGCATATGCTTGCATTCCGTCACAAGTATAGGAAGAGAGAAGACTCTCGATTGAAGAGTTCAATATACGAGAGAGAATGGGGAAAGCAAGATTCGGCATTAAAGCATGCAGTCCAGCTCTCCTTTCTCTTTTTGGTGAATTAATGCACCAACTTATTGTAGTCTATGGGGATACTATATTACATTTTATTGCATCATGAACATGAGCATCATCAAAAAAGCCACAGTCGATCCCCTCCCCTTTTCCCTCTACCTTTATTTAGTGACGTCCACCAAACCAAACCAAAACCATGCCGCACATGCAGAATACTACATGTTTGGGGAAAGTCCGGCAAGTTTATATTATATTCTCTTCTCGATGCTCTTTTCGATCCTGTCCGCTTGACAGTATCATGGTGAAGGGGAGAACGGATGAATGAATGATGTTAGGAGGTTGGATGGGATGATGCTTCCTATTTCTTTCCTTTTCCACAATTTTATCAATAATAATACATACTTTTAGATAGGAGAGAAAGTCTGTTGGATTCTCATGCTCAAAATCATTTTTGGTTGGTTATGTATACGTTCGAGTGAGTAGAAGTTTCGGGTTCAAATCATGCAAGGTGGATAAGTTGAAGGAAGGGGGATGGATGCATCGACGAAGGGTAAAAATAAAATAAAATGCTGAGTTGTAAACGCCTGCTGTATGTATTTCCCTCATGGCCCTACTGCTTGTTACTTGCTTGCTGCAATTCATTGTGTGTGTCGTATTTCTTTACATTCTAAAGAGTGATGACGATGGCTCTGATGATAATATTTGCCGTACTACCACCACCACCATCATTCAGAAATTGGGATGGATGGAGATTGGAGAGGGTACTTATGTACAAGTCACTACTGCCACGGGTAAAGATTGCCTGGAGTGTCACGGCCAAGCGCTGGTGGAAAAACCGTGATTTCCCGATGTATCCTCCCACCTGGAAGACCGATTTCCCGGTCCGTAAGCCCAATATTGGGCCAAAAAATTTCCCGGTATCCTGGATACTTGGATACCACGGTTTTTCCACCAGCGCGGCCAAGGCGTATAAACTGACCAGGGAATTGTAATATGCCACAGATAATAGTCAGAAAAGTAGAGACTTTTTGAGACGGAAGGGTGGATTGGATGCATGCTGGTGTAAATGCAGTGCAGCAGAAGAAGCAGAAGAAGGAGAGGGGGATTGGAATGAAAAGATTTCCTTCCGTCTCTTTTCTGCACTTTCTTTCTTTCTTTTCAACTTGACTACACTTTCCCCTCGTGTCTTTCCCAGACTCTCTCTCTTGCTCACTTCACTTTGCACTATGAGAGGACTATGCCTCCTTCATTTTTGATGGTGAATAAGGGATATGCCTTCCTCACGCACGTAAAGACACCACTAAGTTAAAAACTTTTCAACTTTTCAGCTTGTTTTCAACTAGAATGAGTAGTGGGAGAGGGAGTAGTAGGTGGAGGTGAAAAGTTGAAAATGTCGGAAAATTGTAGTGCGTCGTCTACCTATGCCAATGCCAAGGCAGCAGGGTTGACTTTGAAAAAGACTGGGGAGGGAGACGAGTCTTGTTTCTTTGCTTTCTCCATTCAACATTCCTTCGAAGCATAGGTTGCTGCTTTGGTTTGGTTTGGTTCCTTTCCGCATGACAGGTGGGACACAAAAATCCCGAAAAAGCAGCAGATTGATGCGGAATAACCTTAACACAACATCACAATGGCATGTCATGTCGAAAGTAATTGAGGTGTAAGTAAGGATTCGAGACCTTCGACAGACGACGCTCTGTTGAATGTCAACCATTTCAAGTGTGGAATTGGAAACGCTGAGGAGAGTCGGCTTCTTCATGTTAAGTCGTCCGTTTGCAATGAATAAATAACAATGATAATCTGACTCGTTTGTTGGTGATTTTATTGCAAAACTAATACCTATTGTGTTTACAAGGATGTAATGGTCAAGGATCCTTGCAATTAAATACTACACTCCAGACCTCTTTTTGTTTTAAGCCAAAATCTGTGCAAGTGTGTGTGTTGAGAAACTTGTGTAGCAGGAGCAAACATACAAAAATTTGTGCGAGTACTTTCACTCCTGAAATGTATGAAAAGGAAAGCAAAGGATTCATGGTTATTGAGATTTTGTCCCTTTAGTAGGGCATTGCATACATTAAGCGAATCGTTTTCATCAGTCTGAAGTGCAGTGAGCACTTCCTACTTGCAATCTTATCTTTGCTTTGAAGGGACTTAAGAGCTCCATTGCAACTTTCTCTCTAGCAGTCATTGCAGCGTGGTTAGATGATGGATAATGGGGACGTGACACGTGACAATGTTGCATCTGGGAAACATTCAACGTTTTTAATATTTTTATGCCTTCCTACAAGCGTTATTTATCATAAAGTCGATAAAAGGAGGGGGTGAATCTTGAAGGGAATACGATGGATGCAATTTGGCCTTCTTGGACCTCAAGATGATGATAAGAAGGTATATTGCTAAAGACGGATTCTCAGCAGGAGTTCTTTTTCTACACTCTTCAGTTTTGTCATAACTAAATTGTGCAGTTTTGAAAGAGGCAAGAGAACAGGATGGGTTATGTTCCTTCGCATTACACTCTAAATTGTTCGATCAGAAGGATTTTTACCCTTCCCTTTGTCCATTTTCGATCCGGGTTGGATCTGATCGTCTACGTCTATAAAATTTACAGTTGAAGAGTTGAGTTGAACTGGAGAGCCATGTATCAGATTGGAATACCCCCAGAGGGGACATTGAATCAACACGAAAAGTAACTGTTCAGCTTACCTCGTTGCATAAAAATAAACTTCTTATACGAAGTACCACCTCCCGCTTCTAGCTTACCTAAGTAGGAAAGTAGCATCTATCTCAGCGCGAATAATTTGATGGTTATAGCCTTGTCGGTTTGGTGGTGATAGAAGAAGTGCGACGTAGAAGAGCTCACAGTCATTTCCATTTTCTTCTCATCCAAAATAGTTTTTTTTACCTTTCATTATCCTCATTCTTTGCTTTCGAGTGTCTTACCGGCTGTATTCGCGAAGTGAAGTGAAGCAGAAATTAAAGCGTCATGTACCAATACTGAAAGATTCAGAACACAGCTTAAATGCCATTACCTAATTCTTCTCCGGTCCTAATTGTCAAGTCAACCATTGTCAAGAGATGTACTTCTTATCAAGGGTTCCTTTACAAAGCACAACTTTCTTACTTGTTCCAGGAGAAGTACTGAATATGTTAGGATTACAAGGAGGGGGAAACAGAGAACAAAGGACGTGGAGTAGTGAGGATGATTTGTTTGGTGAAAGCAATAAGAAGCAGTGATTATAATGCGTAATGCGTCTGTTTGGATTGATAAGAAACAGAATGGATCATGCGGGAGTAATTTTTGCATTTCCTCTCCTTCATTTTGCGACGATAATGTTGTTGGTATAAAAAGAAGAGGGAGTTGTAAAGGGGGAGAGAAAAACATAATGTGATTCAAGGAGTAATCAAAAATGACGAAATCAACTGTTATTATAGATGCAAAAGTCCCCCCGTTTTAGAGGAGAAAGCTATGCTTTCTCTTTCATTATTACTATCACCACATCATCCTATGGTTTTCAGCTATTATTCTAGCTGTTACTTTGTTGGGTGAAACAGGTTGTAATTTTAGAAGAGCATTAAGGTCTTTTGGACATGACAATTGTGGTTGGACCAAATCAGCCATGGAAAATAAAGAAGGAGGAAAAAGCTATGGTTTCATTGCAGCGTAGAGAATTGAGAAGGGGCTTAAGGAATTGGTTGGTAGTAGGGACATGCACTTGAGCCATTATCACATTCTTGATTTCCTCATTTTCCCTTTTGATACGAGGTTGCTTATCTGAAGTAACTTTGAATCCTCCCAAAGTGTTTACTCATGCTCTTCATTCAGTTATATTACTGATGGAATGGCCAGACATGACGAGGAAGAAGGGAGAGGAAGAGGAGCATGAATATTATGAATCCTTCCTAGTCGGTTAGTGAAGTTTTAGCTTTTAACTGGTAAAAGAAGTGAAGCGATGAGGGGGGAAGAGACGGAGAAAGATTCTGAATTAATATTTGCATCACGATCCCATCCTTCAGCTGTCTCTGTGTGGTTGCATTTATAACTAATTCCAAAGTTAAGTAAAGATTTCACGTTTACTTGCTTACTCACTTGTCCCCAGTCAAACAGTTCTCTCTGAGGAGAGGATTCAGGGGAAAGACAGAGGAAAAGACGTCGTCGATTATGTGTCGATGCGTCATGTAATTTAAATACCCCCCCCCCCACACAAAAGAACTTTTCTTATTTAAGAAGGAGCCATGGCAACAAAATGGGACAGTGCGTCCGTTAGTTTTTGGGTAAATCCAGCGGATATACTGATTTCCCTGAAACTTGGCCAATGTGCCTCGTTACGATTTAGAGGTCACATCGTCAAGCCTCGAAATAAGCTGTTGGAATTAGTTTAGAAAAAATCTGTTTGGCGTAATTCTAAAATTTGAGTAAAATCGGCCAAATCCAAGAAAAGTAATCCTGCCCACAGATGGCTAATAAGACGGACATCAAGGACATTCATAAAGGCATTTCGACATGCCTAAAAAGACCCTCAGATACATCTAATAGATTTTTTCTCTCTCTCAAGAGAAACGTTCATTCGATGCGAATCAAGTGGGTTTGTGTGAGACTTAATGAATTTGACAGATTGGATAAAACGTCCAATGTCAAGTGGATGGATGATATTGAAAGAAAGAAAGAAAGTCATGGCAAGATTGAAAATGCTGAGAGGACACTTTTATTATTGACACCGTCATGTCACGTCCTGAGTAAGTGTTCCAACCAAACCAGCCAAATAACTCAGATCAAGCAGAGGTTTTTTAGGTTTAAAAGAGAGAGTGTGTGTGTTGGTCTGCTCTGCTGTATGAAAAAGTCCCTTCATTTTCTACGATGACTGTGCTTGGGGTTCCTTTCTCCGTTTTGGACTTTCGTCCTTCCTAGCTCTCAAGCTCGGTGCGTCGACTGCATTTCAAATTTTGTCATCCAAATCACGTCTTGCATACTTCATTGTAGCTTTTCAGAAATACCCTGCATTTTTTATTTCCTCCTCTGTACTGGAATTGTAGGTACGAGGACCAGATTAGAGTTGTCTGCCATTCTATCTCAAGCAAGCAAATTCAATGGTAGTGAACCCCTGTCTTCCTCCTCTCTCGAGTACCATTTTTATTATAGCGTATAATGAAATCGTATAAATTGACGGACGCATACAAAGAAGAAAAGTTGAGGAGTGATGAATCATGACCATGTGGACTTGTGCTGGACTTTGACAACTTGTTGCCAAAGGATATTGATGACAACGATCCGGGGGAGCAGATAGTCTTTTGTGTAATAGAATTTGGGTTTAATTTAACTCGTGTTCTCTGTCCAAGTACCAGTTTCGATCTGACTTATCTGTTACGATTTATTGTATTTTTTTGGTCTAAAAACTTTCTTCAACGGAACTGTGTTCCACATCTACCCGTATTTACTACCCGAAGGACTGGGTTCGATTTTATTATTAGGCTTCTAAGCAGAAGCCATAAGAATTTTAGGTTTCTAACTCTAAGTGCGGAGAAAGCTTAAGTTTTATAGCTGCGAGATTGAGATTGAACTTGCAATTTTAAAAGACCAGAGTTACTTTTACTGCTTGCTTCTTCTTCGCGATGATGACAAGACTTCCTCCACACCACGAGAGACATTCATCCCATTGATCGACCCATTCACTCCACCAACGGCCTCATTTAAACGTCCTATTAGTGAACTTTCAAGAAATAAAAATTTATGGGGAAAAGCAAAGCAAGCAAGTCGTCGTCGTCGTTGCTGGATAAACCTCTGGCACTGCAATGACACTGCTTTTCCTCTTCTTCCCACATTTTCCCTGGTTTCTCATGAAGTAAAAGTAAGTCAGTGAGGAAGTAGCATTTATCTGCGGTGCACTATTAGAGAGAATCCAAAGCCAGCAGTTGGTCGATAGATTGAATTGGACGTAATATTGGAGTCATGTCGTTTTTTTGTCCCTTTCCTTCCGTGCATGGCTGGCAAACTCTTTCAATATCCACGTTTCAAGGAACCCAGGACCAAATCAACAAACCACAGCACATCCTGCATTTTACATAAAGGAGCCCCATTCGCCTCTTTCTTCCTCTTTATAGTTCGTCTCATTAGCTTGAATGAGCATGATGGAAAGTAAAGTAGATGGAGACAAGGCATTCCACACCCACACCACCGCAATATCCATCCATTCAACTGTAAAGCACACACACATTACACACATTTCATAGCCACATCGATCCAAAATGTCATCATAGCCTACGTCGTATACTTGAGCTTGTATACCAGGCACCCATTTTCGTCTTCAAGTTCAAATCAACCAGATGACAAGTTCCATTCAAGGCAAAGAAACCCACACTTCTTTCTTGCACTTTGCCTTGAGAGTTCAATCCATGTTCAAGAATCTGATCCTCACACCATTAAAAAATCACACTTGAGTGAACCCATGATTGATTTGGTTTTCGATGGCGTGACAACTTGCAAATAGGAAATTTAAATAAATTTGAATGATTTTGGGGTTTTCAGGATTTTGACACGACATATAATGATATGTTTAACAAGAATTAACCCCTATCATCATGCTCTTCTTGACTTGAATAAGGAAATGATATTATCGGATATTGTGTGAGAAGAAGGAAACAGGAACATCTATTTCTTAGCTTCGTTTGATTTTCTAGAGATATATGTTTATGTACTTATTTTGGACTGATTCATTCCTCTTGTCCTCTCTTCTCATGGGGCCGTTTTGATCTGTTCTTTTCTCTTCCGTGTAATTCGATCACGGTGGAGTTTAGCTTTTTCCCCTCCCCCTGCCTTTAATAAGGAGTTGTGTATGTGTGTGTCTCTCCTGTTTTCTCCCTAATCTTTATTGTAAGAGTGCAGACAGATCGGTTTCATCATTTCTTTCTATTTTATGAAGCCCCCTCTCTCGAATTCATCGATTTTTTAAAGAAGCGTCCTTTTATCTTTGAACAGAAGTTTCGGTTCGGTTTTGGTGGTTTTCCTCTTTCTCTCTATAAATTCTAAATCCGTTCAGCCACTAGTTGTGTTACTTGGTAATACATTTTCTTAGGAGAAAGTAACAGTAGATTTGGTTCGTACTGATTGACTCTATGGTCAGAGAAAAATAATTGTTTTCTTGTATATTTTTAGCTGTTGCTGTCATCAGTGCATCGAGTGGACCACTACGGGGATATCGACGTGGACCCTGGCTACCCAATTTTGCCCGATACCGTCCTAGATACTTCAGGCCGTTACATTTATGCTCTGAGCACCAATAAGGTAAAAAAGATCTTTTTACCCAGAGTTTTCAAACAGATTCAGCTCTTCTTCTTTCCCTTTCGTTCATCCCGAGTGAGAGAGATAGAGAATCAACTTTGGTCCATACTTTTGGCTTATGTTTAGGATGGGATCCCCAACATTGCGTTGTGTAGGAAAGCTTACTTCGGCTTACGTTCGACTTAACTTTCGCCAATTTGGTGAAGCCTTTTTGAATTATTGCTCGTTTCGATGCCGTATTGACCCACACCAAATGCCGTATGTTTTTATACTTATTGTATCTTTTCCTGGGTTTCTTTCACTGAAATGAAAAGAGCCCTGATTTCCTGCATAGATACATTTGACTTTCACCACGACTTTTCTGAATGGACTTCATCTATTGATTATTAGGCAAAGGGGGGAAAAGTGCTCTGCTTTGCATTGAAGAGCCCTTCTGATGCAGTTGAACCGGTCATGGCATTAAACATTGCATTCTTGAAGTAGGAAATGGCTTACTGTAGGCCTGAATGAGTGCAATTGCCATATTTGACACTACCATTTACGTCGTTTACATGGCGGAGAAAGAAAATGAAGCCAGCCTAACCTAACGAGTGAAAACGTCTAAATTGGCCTGAAATTGCCGTGTTTCTACGGAAATAAAATAAAATCTCCCCATTTTTAGGTCGTTGAGCTTGGGATTAGCTTTTATCGACCATCTACTAGTTCATTCGTCCATTTCTTAGAATGTACATTGTACACGGACTAACTAAAGTCCACAATAATATCGACGATCTACTTCTACTCCCACCACCACCACCACCCCGACTAACTTAACTTTCCTGTATTTCCCCAGATTGAACTGTTCAAATTCAAACCATCTCCAATCCAAAACGTGCTTATTTGCTTGTTAAGAAAACAGGTTTCTTCCTCTTCTCCCTGCTACCTTTTCCTTCCTTCCCCTGCCTGTGGGTTGTGGGGAAGGTAAGGTAGGTAGGAGTGAAAGTGGAAGAAAGAGACTTCATTGAATGGTCTCATTAAATTGCAATTGCTAGGATTTAGTCTTTACTTTACACTTCAACTTCAGCTTCTCCCCATTTTCTTTCCTCATCCAAAGGAACATTCTCTACTCTGTAGAACAACTTATTACATTTACTTCCTCTACTACTATTGAACCTGGACATTCTGCTTCGCTTCGCACAACCTCAATTGCTAAATTACAACACGTTAATGATGCAAGCACTGTAGTTGGACTGCCTCGCGGCTAAAGGGGAACCCAAATTATCTAGATATCTTAAAGTGACAAAATTGAAAGCCTGTATAACAATTCTATATGCGCCATGTCTTCAATTAATTCAATGTTGATCTTTGTTTATTTCAGGTTGTGAAAGGGAGAGTGGAACAATGTGAAATGCATCAAAATTGCAGCACATGTCTTTCGTCCAGGGATCCTTATTGTGGGTGGTGTTCTTTAGAAAAGCGGTGAGTCATTGTTCCATTTCAAAAAATATTTGTGAATCTCCAGTAAATCGAAAGTTTATGCCTTCGTATATATGGTTTGCCCCATTCTGCGTAAAGTTGAATTTCATTGTCCTTTTGTAACGTGCAAGTCCCCACTTGTGAAACCTAAGAGAGTGGAAATGACAAAACTTAAATTTTCATTTGAATAGCGTTCAGAATTTAAAGACAGGCTTCCTTGGAATGGCTGAATATTTTGTGATGCGCAGACGAGAGAGAGGGAGAGAGAAGAATTATTATGCCTTCATTTTGTATGAGATTAATTTTGGCGAAAGTTTAATAGGTCATTCAGGCCTTCTTTCTCGTCCACGTACGAATACATGTCGCCTTGCTCTCCCCTGAATCATTCTTCCATAGTCTCACTCTTGGTTGCTTTCATGGGGATAGATAAAGGAACATGATTTTATAGACAATTAAGATGTCTTGTGGACGAAGTTGGGACACTATTAATTTTTTATTGCCGCGCAGAAAACTCGTCTCAGTTCATAAATGTGCCTTCCTTTAAGGTGGGATGAAAGTATGGCTATATATACGTATATCTAGTTGTAAAGTAAGTGACGTGACACTCTCGTCGTCATATCTGTATTCATCTGGTGCATGTCCTTTATACCACATTTTGGTCTCTTTTTATTCCATCTCTCCTGTCACGCCTAGTCTACCTACGTGTTTCGAAAAGTTGTGGTAACACACCATCAACCAACTTTATCCCCGTCTTCCCTTTCTCTCTCACAGTCAGGCATATCATGGCTTACGTAAAAGTAAGTATCCCACATCTTTCCCTACTTTGCTTCGTCTTCCTAAAGTTTAAAACCTTTTCCCCTTAATTTAATTTTCAGTTGGGGAAAAAATCAGTTTTACTCTTCTTCACAAAGATTTTGTGGCATAACTCCACTTCCAGGTTTCGGTCTCTTATGAATATAACTTTCAAATTCCCTTAATTCTCATTGAAGATGCGAGTAAGTAGACAGGATAAAAGAATCTTCTTGCCTCTGTGGCTTTGTGAAAGCAAATGTGTGACGCGGAGAAAGGTTTTAGTTTCTTACGAGATGAATGAATGATCAATGAAATGAAGAGTGACACATTAATGGCTGGTTATATGAAAGTCAGTGTGGATTTGGACTTTTAAATTCGACTCCTTGTTCTCTCTCTCTTCTCATCTCAAGTTGTCTCTTTCTCTCTGTTGGCAAGATGACACACTCTCATTCCGTCTAACTGCTTAACTATGTAACATTATATACAACCCTCGGTCGGGCTAACAACCCTTCTTTGATGTTCGAAAAAAAAATCCGGTTGACGGGAAAAGTTTTTATGTAGCACCCGAGAGAGAGAGTTGAGTCAGAGTGAAAAGAGTTGTCTGCACATTGGAAGAATTTCCTTCGGATGGTAAATCTGATTTAAGGGAACCCGACTACTAGGATAGTTTTACGGAAGTGAGAAATTTTTACACAAGCAACAACTCTCACTCACTCACTCAGTTTGAGCTGTTTCCTGATTAATATGTCTTGACCGACATAATTTATGACTTGAGTTCAGAAAAGAATAATTTCTCGTCAGTAGTCTTTTGGGAATAATAGCACTGCCAATTCCTTCTTATGTCTATACGCCTGAAAAGAGGCCAAGCCACCCCAGCACTCATTTCCTTGTCTCTCTTCTTGCTGTGAAGGAAAAGCAGTTTCAGATAAGGTGGACCTTTTTGGCACTATGATATCTATGCCTCTTCTTTCATTTGGTCCATACTTCCTCCTCTTGTTCTTAAGTTCCCCTCCAATCGCTTCTAAACTGCCAACCACTGTGGCTTCCCCTCGTCACATTTTTATCTACAAAAACAAGGTAAATAATATAAGTTGACTAATGGTCTCAACATGAGCATTGCCATTTTTGTGGAGTGAAAGACCTTTTTGGTTGTCCAGGCCTTTTTAAATAGCCTGTCTTAACCTAGCTTTGTGCACTATCTAAGGAGTTGAAATTTAAACATTTGGTGGAAGGATATAGGGGACGTAAGTGGCTAATGGAGAAAGTGGTTAGATTGATGAATTTTGCAGCTTTGGTAGATTTGTTGGTTAGTTAGAGACCCAAGCATTTGTAGGTCGTTAGGTATGTTGTTGGGCAGATGATGAATGAGACCTGTTTCCCTGCAAATGAAGGCACTAAAGTTTTATGCAAGGATGTAATGGGGATTAATGGGTTGGTTTATTTTCTGATAAATAAGACCTTTCAACCCAAGTGAATTTGGCCCCTGGAGGAAACTTGAGTGAAAGTCCTAAGTCTTATTCCAACTTGTGTTCCTCACTTTCACTCGTCTTGTTACATACTACGTGCCTTGCCCCATGCTACATCTCGGCGTTTGTCTTTCTGCCTACATATCGTGTCTTACATGTTGTGGCATACGAAGGGTGAGCCTAACCTAAGACAGAGAGAGACAAATAGTTTAGCTTTTACTTTATAGCACTTGCTTCGCCATGTTACAACAGTCAGTCAGTAAGTGGGAAGAGTTGCAGTGGCATGGCTTTGTCTCAGAAGGAAAGTCCCTGAGTAAGTTATTGAGCCAACTCAAACAGTCCTGTGTAGAAAGGCTGTAAGTCCAAAGACAGACAAGACAAAGTAGGACAGTCGTTTTGTCAAGACGTTGTTTTGCAAAGGTACATGCGGGACAAACACTTTTTCTCTTTTTGCATCCTCCATCTAATCCTCCTGCGAGATAAATGCTACAATGAGGGAAAGCACTGCTTTCTCCTTCCTCTCTCTGTTCTTGACACACAATTGACACAGTGCAATTTGCGCCGTACAACACACAGTTTAAGTAACTGGGTGTGCTTTATCTCACCCTGCCTCATGTTTAGAGCCTGTTTGTTTGTTTTATACAAAAAACCTTGGGTCGGTCTTACATTTCCTATGTTTTTACTGGATCTGGGCACGTGAACTTAATTGAGTTTGGCTTAATTTAATTCAATCTGGTGTAGGTAATAATACACATTCTCTCTGTAGCCTGCATTTCCTCCTAAAAGAAAACGTGTCGAATTGAGTTTGATAACACAAGTCTTTTGGTCCACATGAGCATGTAAAGTGGTCATCTATTAGATTTCCTTCGGTTGGATAAACCCCATCTATCCATTCCCTCACTTCCTTCCCTCCCATCCATCTTCCTCCCAATCTATTTTACCATAGTCTCTGTCGCAGTTGATGATAACTGAACGCAAGGAGGTTTTAGATTTGTGGGCTGATGCATAGAACTTCCCCTTCCATGTCTTCTTCACACTCCGTTGCTTTGAATTTGGTGATATTTGACATTAATTATCACGAATGTGTGAAGTGGGGTATGTGGTAGTGGTAGCGGCATTGTCTTCTGTGGTGCAGTAGCGGATGTTTGAAACATTCACTAAGCTTCCATTGCACCCTTGAGCATGTCTTTCACTACTGTCACTCTTTTCCTACTACTACGTCCCGTCGACTTTCTCGCCATGTCCTGTGTTAGAGAAGGTGGAGCTAAAACGATGCGATAGGAAAGAACTTTCCCTTGTTTTTCCTTTTACACAAAATCAAATCTACAGACAAATAAAAGTGATCCCTGTCTTCAAGACAACATAAGTTACTTGAGTACTTTTTCTTCTATAGCTAAGTGGCCACATCTTGAAGCATAAAATTATTATTTTTGCATCAGCGAGGCAAGTTTGTTTTTCGCTTCAAGTGGTTTTGGTACTAAGTAATGTGGTAATGGATGTATGCTTGGCAGATGGAAAAGAGTAACTGATTTTCCACTGTTTCCATAATATTTGAGAAGGATGTCGATGGCTGGCAGCCACAACCCTATGGTTTTAACAACTGCAGAATAATCACTCTATGTGGAATGAAAATGAAATGTATCATATCCCCTCTGGTTGTCTCCAATGCTAATTTTCTAAAACCGTGGTGGCACAGGCGAAAGTAACACATCTAAAGTCCGCAAGAGAGTGAAAAGCTGAGCTGACTATGATGCGGATACAGAACAAAGAAGTAAGGAAAGTGGATCGTGTCACACAAGCTCCAACTTTCACTCTATTCCACCTCATGAATTGGTACAAGGATGTAGGTTTTGATGAGAGAGGAAATTGCTTGTAGGTAACGAGATGCAGGACACAATGTGCATAAACTCAATGTGGGTTATTTTGTCGTGGCCTCTTCAATATCCTTGTTCAAGATAAGTACTTGTACTCGCTCCTCCGGAAAATTCAAGACGAGGAGGAGCAGGTGAGCTGAGCAGGTTTTTAGTTAGCTGCTTCGTTGGGTTATCATAAAGACCCTATTCTCCTTAGGACTGCCTGTGTGTTGTGTAGGACAACCAAGTGTATGGGGCCTACCAGCAGAAAATCATTTCCGGGAGACAAATCTGTAAACGCTGGGGAATATGGATTGTGAATGTGAAACTTTCTCTCCCCATGTACCCCTTCTCAGAAACTGTATGAATTTGTAAGATCAACTTTACCAAGGTACTTTCTCCTTATCACATTCAATTGTTAGTGGTGTGGAGAGAAGTAGGTCTACGTATAGCCCACATTCACACACACGTGGTAAGGCCACACCAAGACATTCGCCATAGGTGGTTCTTTGTAACGAATGCAAAGCTCTGGCTTCGGTTAATGGAAAGATACGAATGCTCTAGGCGACTGTAAGTTAGTTAGAGAAAGAGGGCATATAGACGGGGGGAAGTTATAATAATAATTCGTCGTTACATGAAGTGAATAATTGCATTGTTCTTGCTCTAATAATTTCCTCCATCCAAATTCCAACTTTCACTCTCGTTTTTCTCTTCCACTTCATGCCGCAATCCTCCTTTCCCCACGATTACCTGACAACCCTACTGACACGTATCATCATTTCGGAAGCAGCCAGAATTACATTTAGCTTACCTCCTAAGTTATTTTTGCTTTTCATAGCAACAGTCGAGGAAGAACTCTCATTCGTCTCGGACTCGTCGGAAGTAATGTCTGAAGAAGAGCTAATACATCTTCTTGCCTCGATTTATTTATTTGACATTACTTGTGTGAAAGCGACGGAAGAGGTTCTCTATTCTATCTTCAGACACTTCTCGACCTGCAACCGTTCCATACATTCTATTCGTGGGCTCATTTGTATTCTTTTCACTATTTATATGAATGTCCTTTCTCCGCTACGACTTACTTTGAAAGATGCACCGCAAAGTGTCTTTTTCTATTTTTTGGATTGCATTTCAGTGAAAGAGAAAGAGAGAACAAGACGTTTCATGTCACTGTCTCTTGTTTCTGTTTCCCTTTGTTGCGGTCTTGTCTTAGGAGTTTTGAGTCATGCCATTACATGCATTATTCAATAAGTCTTGTCTTCTCCTTGTGTCTCCTGTTCGTTCAGTGATATACCTCCACAGCAGTTTCCCTTCACTCCCAAAACAAGGCCAAGAGCGGATGTTACGTTTTTCGAATGGTAAAAGTGTGGGACAAGACACGTTGACTGGAAGTGTCATTTTTATGTCTTTCCAAGATAGTATTATAAACTAAAACTGGTTCCTGTTGGCTTGACTATTTTTTTGCACTGATGAATAGTTGTGAATTGGGATTTAATTACTGATTATTCTTCCTTGTTTGCAGCACATACGAGTGAGAGGATCTTGCGTATGAGATTTTATGTAGAAACGCATGGAACATACAAGTCAATTCACAATCAGTGCGATATGCATAAAAGGCATTGACATTTATCCATTAATCGGTAATACCCCAGTATCATTCTCCTTTAAAGGGCATGCCAAGAGTGAGATAAAGGATCATTAACTACGAGGAACAAAAGAAGACCGATTAGACCACCTCACACTCTACTTACCTTCCTTATGTGCACTTTTGCCTCAAATAAGTAGTTGGAGGAAAGCAACTTGCACAAGATCAGGTTGTGCTTTGTTGTAAACTTTTCTAAAGGCTTGCTCAGACCACCAGGAAGAATTCCATCAAATTCGTCCATTCTATCAGAGCCCGTCCCATTATTCAATTAAAGTAAACCTTGTATAATTTTATGTGTACTCTGATGGCTGTTTGGGCTTTGTCGGCAATGGAGGATAATGTGCATGATTGCATTGAGTGGCTTCGTCGTCCTTTGATGACGGAAGGAAGGTTGGTTGCAATTAGTCATTAACTTAAAGAAAGAAAGAGAAGACAAATGTTGAATTTCCTTAAACGTTTTCTCCATTCAATTCCTTCTTTTCTCTCTCGTCATTCCTCTACTGTGGAATAAGCAATTTCATGGTGGCTTCATTTCATACTTAGGCAAATGAGCCTGATTAATTTTGACTTTCACTTCTAATTTCTCATAATGTCCGATTCTCCCTATTAAAGGAATAAGTCATTAATTCAACTCCTTTTATGCACAGTTAAATCCCATCACCCACCCAGATTATGCCAACGTTGGGCAAGTATCTTGTGTAGCCTCCTCTCTCACTAATTTGCCTGACGAGGACGAGTAAGGCAAAGAGTAATGAGTGAAGCTGGGATTAAAAGTAAATTTTCCTCGTGCCCATTTTCACACAATCATTTAGACCTGAATAAAACTCGAACACTGACTGAGGACTGAAATGCTAAATGGCTTTACTTTTGTGGTACGACGGACCACCTGAACTTTATCTGCGTCTAGTATTCTAGGAGATGTAGTGGGTAATTATATTCGCTTTTGGGGAAAGGTACTCCCTCACTCCTCCGTCTCTCAACTCCTTCCATTTCATCCATCCATCCTTCCAACTCTCCCTTCCTCTTCCTCTCTTGGGATTAAATGAATTGAAAATTTGCAAGCGCAATGAATCTGTCGGTTTCTGCACTTGGGCTGTTTCATTTGTAATTAATCTTGTTTGTTCTGTTGTGGGTTATTACCTGCATCATCTCATCTCACTTTCTCTCCAAACGTGCTCAATTGGTCTCTCTCTCCATTCCCTTTTCCAAGTGACTACACTTTCAGTCAGGGAGTTGGTTTGTACATTAATGTCTGTGTGTATGTGTGTGTACGTAACACATCGAAACAAATCAAATGGGTTTGTTGATTTAGCTCTTACTCTTGTAGTGAGTCTGATACTTGGTGGTTCTGTTGCTTGCTTCAATCAGTAGGCGCAATTAACTCTAATGATGAGTAATCGTGCAAACATGAGAAAACCTTTTGTTCCCTCGTGTTGAGTTGGTTTCAGATTTATTTCCCTCTGTGGATGGTTTCATATTGTGGTCAAAGAGGAATGTTAGGTATCTACGGTAGTAAAATCAAATACTTGAGCAGACAGAGATAACGCTGGAAAGTAAAAGTTGCTCATGAAGGACAATATTTAGAGACTGTGATTGAATGTGCAAAAGTTTCCATTCTTGACACACATTAGCGTGTTTCTTTTCGTCAGTAGAATTGTTACAAAACTAGATGCCTTGTAAATTATATACCAGGCGAAGAAAAATATTATTCCAACTTTCACTTTTTCTTTTTTTAATACAAGCCCTAAAAGTCACCACGCACAGGGTGTAACTGCTTAGCGTCAGCACTTCATTGGCACTTACTTTGGAATGATTTTCCGGTTGTAAAACTTTAAAAACGCTGTAAAATTTTATTATACTCTCCCCATTCTATATGTACATCCTTCAGGGAGACTCCTCATCTCCACCGAATTATTTTAGCTACTGCCTCCACTGTCTTGCTGCGATTTGTTGGCAGCAGTGGCAACTTTCTCCTTGGGTTGACTATCTACATAACGGAGGGGTGGTTCTGACTATAGTATCTAAAGAGTGTTGTAATAGCATGACCAAGCCTAACTAATTGAGTTCACTGTTTTGTTTCTTTCAGATGCACCGTGAGAGGATCGTGTAAGAAAGCCTTGTCAAGCTCACCAAGATGGTTAGCATTCGGTTCAGGACAAGAATGCATTAGTTTTGAACGTGCCCAACCGGATAGGATACCGATTAACCAAGTCGGAACGGTAAGATTTACGCTTTCTTCTCTCTCCACTTATTCAAGTGTGTTATTCTGAAGGTATTAAATTCATTGCAAAAGCAAACAGGGATGCATTGAAGCATGGATTAACAAAGCCCCGAACTATTAAAAAACCTCCTGAACGTTTTATGCATTATTTCTCTTTGAGCGTGGAATTTGGGCGTGTCGGCAAGGTTTCCAAATTGTGAGTTTCCAATCAATCTTGTTTTTCATAGCTGCGGCAGTAGTTGTAAGTAAGGGAGGAGGGTAGCGTTGTTAAAGGATTGCTAAACTACAGTAGTTGTGAACTACTTGCTATTCATTGTTGGATTGAATGGCAAAGTCATGGACGACAAGTGCAAAGTCCTTCTAAATGTTGTCCATTCATTCATTCGCACTAATGTCACCAAGAAGTTTTATCTATGGGTTTTCATGTCGAGTCCATTGAAGAAAGAGGTAAAATGATTGGAGCAAGTTAAGTTTTCTTCGTCCAAAGATGAAGAAAAAAGAGCACATTCCATCCTTTTTCTCTTGACTTTCGTTAGTTCCTTTTACTTGCTCTAATTGTGCCTTTTCCCTGCACATGTCGTGGCTTAGCCTGGTGAAACGTAAAAGAGAGTATCTTTCGCATCCGGAAAAGAAGGTGGGCGTTTATCGTTTATCACTTAGTGCTGAAGGAAGACCTTAGAAAAAGAAGAAGAGGGAGCGAGAGGTGATTCCATTAGATTACCTTTGTGTCATTGTCCGTGGAAATACCATCTTTTCTTTCTCCATTCGAGTAAAAAGGGGGGAGAAGAAGAAGAAGAAGAAGAAGAAAGATCTGAAGATTTCTGTTGGAGATTCTCTGTCGTCTTCCTTTTGTTGGATCATCTCCACTCTTCTCTTCCTTTATCCACAACGCTTTATCTTCTTCCAGGTTTATTTATTTGGAAACTTTTTCGAGGTTGGACATCTCCAGGTTGTGAGCTTTCTCTCCCTTGACTTGCCTTGGCGTCATTCTCATCTCATAATGTGGCGACTGTTCTCTTTTTCTTTTATTTTCTCTCGCAGGTAGTTAGCCCGACTTGTCCTCTTTTCTCTCTCCTTCCTCTTGTCCTCCCCTGTCTCAGGCTAAATTAAATAAGTTACAAACAATGAGATGAGAAAAGAAAGATGAGGATGGGGGTTCTGACAGAATACTGATGCTCTAGAAGATATGGATAAAATGTTGCAGATGATATGACAAAATAACGCGGTGGAGAAAGGGACGTTGCAACGTTGAAAGAAAGTTATTGAGAATTGATGCTTACTTTATACTTGTTTCCCTTTGTTTATAGTGTGCTTAAATCCAACCTGGTCCTTGTCTTCTGCTGTCTTTTCCACTCTGTTAAGCTACTCCTTTCTTTCAGTTCACCGGCCCCATGTTCTTTCTCTTAACGTTAGGGTGCCTTTCCTGTGCTGATAAGATAAGTAATTGAGTGAAGATGGAGAAAGTTGTGGTCGATAAATAGTTTTCTTCTTTTAATAACATCAAGTCCCCGATTATAAGATTAGCTAGTTTAGTTTGACCGAAGTAATATAGATTAGATTATTGCTATATAGTGCAACACTACTATTCCTAAGGATGTTTTCCTCCTTTCATTCTTCGACTAAACCACTAGTACTTTCCTTATTTTTCTAACCACTCCTGCTTCTGCTATGTTGGAAGTTGTCGCAAAAGGTTACTATTTTGAATTAGACGAATGCAAGTGGCATTACTGTCCAGCAGTCCACTACTTTTGCTTCTCTCTCTCTCTATCCGTAATCTCTGTGTGGAATTTACTTGTTAAGATAAAAAAAGGTAGTTTTAGCAGGAGTGATAGGGGTTAGGAGAGTATTGCGATTAAGACTATTTTCGCAATATTATTGTCTTTCTCTCATGCTTTGTTCCTTTTGGGTCAAGTGGTTCGTTGATGATGATGATTATTTCTTTAAGTACAAATAAACAACTTTTTCCTACAATCTTGAGTGTTTATTGACTTGCTGCGGCTTGAAAAGCTAACTCTCTCATTCAAGTTGTTAAGGAAATCGAAAGAAAAGGTCCTAAATACATTTTCTATGACTACAGGTGAGTTGGGTGGTTGAGTGGGGTAAATTGGGTGAAAGCTGTAGGTGCTCAAATTCAGCTTGGGGAGAAGAGAAGGAAAGGAAACTAAAAGTAAAAGCTGGGTAATTGGTGTATAAGCAAGTGGAAAATTATGTTCACAGTAGAGAGACTGAGTAGATTTTGCCATTTGACTGTGGAGAAGAAAAGGTGCGTGTGTTCGCATGTATTATTGGTTGGGGTTGTAATTGTAAGCGCAGCAGTTGTTGTTGTTTCTTGTAGGTAACATTGTTAGCGCTTTTATAGTTGGCATAAAGTTGTAATTTTCTATATTACAGAGTCGTAAAAGTCTTAATAAGTAAAGTGAGTGAGGCTTAAAACACATACACACAAACACTTTCTCTTATTTTCTCCCTCTATCTTCAGACACACAACAGCCAATTCGTGTGGAAAAGGAAATAAAGTGCCTTGATTTTGGTATGCAATAGTCTCTATTTATGCCTGTTATCGCTGTCACCGTCACCACCGCCTTTCACCATTCCAAGTAGACTCATAAGACTCGGCTTTGCTCTGTGACAAAACTTTCTCTAGAGTCGGCGTGTGTGCAATTATTTATTTACTTCTTACATTTTTGTTCTACATGCCACAACACGAGGTGCACCAAAATAATAATTTCATGCCACTTACAACTACCTGATTAAATCTTGCTATTTTCCTCAGCTTTACTGAAATGGAATTGAGAAACTTTCTTTGTCTTGTAAGTAATTGCTCGTTTCCTTAAGCCTCTCCTCTCCAGAAGAGTTTTTGCAAGTTGAAAGGAAAGAAAGAAAGAGGGAAGTGTGTGTAGATTGTGTCTATTGCAATTATTTATTTCCTGGCAGTGGTTTTTAAGTGCCAAAGGAGGACCTCCGACTCAGCACTAGAGGGAGAGGAGAAAGAATTCTAATTCCAATTGATACTTTTGAAACCAAATGTAAATAGTCTCGTATCTTTGATGAGACTACGGAGGTAATCCCTATGGTAGGGAGAGAATAATGCACTACACACACAAGTGCGTGGACCGTCGCACTCGCAGCAGGGTGTAATAAATCTATCACGAACGGAAATCTGTGACAGGTACTGAATAAAATACACATTAATCCTTAATAGCCGTCGTCATATTTGGAGTAAATGGCTCTCCAAATCAGTAATCGAGGCACACTACCCTCTTTATCTCTACTCCAACCAATTGAATGAATGATAAAATTATGTTTGTTCGTCATATATGTATGCTTTTGTGCCAGGGTTACTGCTCTAAATCACCACCATTGATCGTAGTGGTGGTGGTGGTGGTGGTGCCGTCGACATTCAATTTCGCTGCAGTGAAGAAGATAACAGTGGGCAATGATTGAACAACTTTATGACTTAAATTCATTTCATTTCATGCTGCTAAGGTTTGACTAGCTGTTGTCACGAGAACAGTTGTCATGTTTTATGCGTGGATTAAAGTCTCTCTCCAGTCATGGTTACGGCTGGAGAGAGAGAGGATCACAGTGCTGTATGGTATGGTGGAACAGAAAGATGATCAAGTGACTGCGAGTGTCGTTAAAGAGGTTGAATTCGAATCATCGGAGCAATTTTTAAAGCCGTAATTTCATAGTGTAGTAGGTAATTTCCTTCTCCCAGTCAGCACGACTGGGGAGAAAGGGAAAGAGAAAGAGGAAAGTGAAGTATCTAAGTAGATAGTTTTGGGGATTGATTTTTCCACGAGGTTGGCAGAGTGAACATATTTATACGGAATACGATAGCGGCTTTAAGGAGGAAAAGGGAGAGAAGATGATGAGAAATGTTTTGTATGAAACCCCAGGGATGTCTTTTCCTCTCTGTCAAGTTTACTTTTTTTCTCTTCCGGCACTGCATCTTTCTTTCCCTGCCTCTCTTCCTCGATAGTAAAATAGTAGTGGGGCATAATACCCAAGTTACGCACTAGCTAGTTACTTCCTTCCTTGATGTATCGATTGATATCTTGTTAGTAGAGAAAGAAAAACAGGGCGAGATTAAATACTTCCTCCCTCAATGACTGACTAATAGCCCACTCCATAAAATTCCACAATACGGCTAAATGATGATGAATCTTTAATTCAAAAGTTGTGTTAAGACGGTGAAACGTCATAATGTATCGTTTTAGAAACAAATGCAGTTGAATTGTTAAATTGGATTTGTTATATTGTCTCTAAAACATGCTGGTCTCAATTTGATAGTGACAGTATCTAAGAGAGGGGACGCAGGGGAATAAAAAGTAATTGATCTCCGCATCTTTACTTTCCTCAGGTGAAAGGAAATAGGAGACGGGCAAATGGAAGGAGAAGGAAAGACATAAAAGTTACAAATACCGTTTTTATACGTTGTCTCTCTCTCTCTGATCTTGCATCGTCTGTCGATTGTATAGTACACTTTTACTCCCATCCTTCAAAGTAAGTATAAGAAACAGGCCAACACAGCACATAAAAACGGGTCACATCAAGCACTCAAGTGTTTTAATCTTTGCAAACATGTCATAAACCGAAGTAAAGATGAAATACTGAACGAAGGAAGGACAAAGGAAGACAACAACTCAGCTCTCGCCCATGTCCTTTCACTTTAACAAGAGAAAGTGAAACGTTCATTTTTAAAGCGCTTTACTTTTCTCTTTGTCTTTTATTTCCTACGGACAGATAGTCTATATGCAAGTGGTTGCAAAGTACCTGTTTTTTTGTGAATGAAGGTAGCCACTTTCACCATTTACAATGTGGTTCTACAAACTAAATTTCAATTTATTTGAAGCATTCATTATGAAAGGCAGAGTCTGTTCTTCTTCTACACCTTTGTTTATTATTCCATTAAGTTGTCCCTGCATTTAATTGGGTTAACCGATCTATAATGCCATGACTCGGCCCGCTCAGGTCATAAATATGATAATGATGTTGGAAGTTGGCAAGCGAAGAAACGTGTAAGCATTTTTTTGTGAAGAAGCGAAAGATATATTCCTCTGCCATTCCTAATAATAGTATTTTTTGTCACCGTAAGTATTTTATTTTATTCCTTCTCATATTCGAACTGTTTAATATTGTGTTGGAGGGGGCTTTCCAGTTTGTTTGCTTCGTTTGTTGTTACGACTTATTCAATTCGACGGTTGGTCACCAAGACCAAACCAAGCGAGGCAAAGAAGCCTGCAGCAAAAACCGTGTCAAATCACGCCATCCATGCCTGCTACTCTTATGTTAAAAACCAAGTAAAGTTGGTCCAAGAAAAATGGAAAAGCGGAAAGGAGAAGACCTCATCTCATCTTTCGAGGCTTGGATGAGATTCAATTTTAGATAGCCCAGGATTTATGCATTCATATGGACCGAAATGGATCATACTTGCACTCTTAAAGAATATAGAAGTGAACCCCTTCACATTGCATCTCCTTTGCTCCCTGAGTGCCTGCCTGCATCCTCAAAAACTCTATGCCATAATAACATCCTCCAAACAAAAGTTTTGCTCTCTGCTCCTCTTCTCTATTTGGCCATAGGATGAGGTTCGCAAGAGGAGTAGAAGAAGGGTTCTTATAAAAGCTCTTGTGTATTTGCAAATATATGAAATATCATGGTCCCATTCAGTTTTAGTCTCGTTACTTTACGCCCTCGTGTGAAATGAAAGTCCACCAGAAAAGCCACAATACGACAAGACTCCGCACGTCACGATCACCATGTAATAACGATGCTTTATATACTTTGGTATCATTTTCATATCCTTTTCTGATACGACCCTCTCTTTTATTGAATGTTGGTCTATGGGTGCCTTTCACGACACAGGAGTTGTTGATTTAACCAAAGCCAAATGTGAGAAAAAGAGTTCTCTCGTGAACCCTTGAACATGAAAATTATCACGTTCATTTCACCCTATTGCCCAGGCCTTCATTTTCCTTTCCTTTTAACTTGTCCAGATCAAATAAATATGGCCAACACATGAAATGATGATGAAGCTTGTATTTCGCAATGTATATATTGAGTCAACATTGGTGGAAAGGGGGGTTTGCAGAAGAGGAGGCACAGTTGTGTACTCAGCTTGTTTGCAAAATTGTGGACGATGTAGTTATTTCGCAACCACAGGTTCTAATGTGAAAATGATTTCTCCTGAAGCCGTTTTATTCTTAAATTAAGCAAGGATACACTCAATCGAATGGTTTATCCAATCCAACTGGATCTGATGTGTATCTTTAGTAGTTTTGTTATGTTAGGCATTTGACTAATCGATTCTTTTGTAATTGCATTTGTTTCATCTTCTATTTTTGTACCCACAGTTTTGCAACCTTGATGTTTGAACTACTCTTTTGAATGTATGAAAAAAAGATGAAAGTGCAGTGCATAGTTTTTCGTTACATTGTTAACCGTGGAAGGTCTCATCACATGCTGTATGAGGATAGGGAATGGGGGAAGCATGGATGGAGAAAGCTAGACACTTGCAAAGAATATCACTCTTTAATATTCTCCGCACACCTTTTGCAGACATAAACACACACAAACGCGGGCCTAAGATTGTGCGCCAATAACCAGAGTAACCTGAGAATGTAAGTTGGGAGAGGAAATGATTGATTGCACGTGTTACTCTTCACGCCCAAGCTGCGTAAAGGAGGTGTGGGTGGTGGCACAATTAGGTTACCACACACTGAGGATGGTGGATGGTGTAGGAACCCTTTTTTAAAATTCAACTCCACAAACAGAAGACAGAAAATAAGCCTGGTCTATCTCCTGAGGTAATGCAGAAATGGTTGTTTAAAACATTGGGAGAAAGTGATTGAATTTTCACCACAGCGTGTAGTAACACACAGGCTGAGACTTGAGGACAATCGAGGAAAGCTTAAGATTTTTTTTGAAACAGGGCAGAATAATGATCCAAAGAAGAAAAATGGGGTCAGACAAAATTAGTGATGAAAGTCGGCTTGGGTGGTTAACTACGGTTGAAAGTGCATTACTTACTCTCCTCCTGTTCTTTATTCAAATTAAGCTAAAGTGTTACCCTATACCTGGATGGATATCTGGGCTTACATTATTTACTTAAGGTTATCTAATAAAGCTGGAGGGTAACATAGAGAGCAAGTGAAAGTCCGTATTTCTTTTATCTCAGCTCGATTGTGGCAGAGGAACGAAGAAAGAAGGGGATTGAAGAGAAGAAAGCTCCTGTTCACTCCGTCAGTCAAAAACACTTCACAGTGCTTACACACATACACACACTTTCTCTCTCATAATGTTAGGTACAAGGTAATGCGTGCATTGTGTTTTTCTGGCCCGTGTTTGCCATTGGAGAGTGAGTGAGTGAATAAAGTAATGAAAATGGAAGAAAGCAATCGCATAAATGGAGGGATTTCCTCATTGCTTAATCTATTATGTGCAACAACGACGGCAATAGGAAGAAGGAAAGTAGGAAGTTGCACGCATAATAAGAATAAGTCGAGACTGGAACAGAGAAAAGAAAGTCGATGCTTTAGATTCAGATTAAGCCTCTATTCCATTTCTTTCCATTAGTAGCTCTCGTTTTATACATGGATCTTGGCTCAGGGATTCAAAGTGCAACACGTACGACTCCCTACGTTTCATTTAGCTTCGAGAAGACCAAGAGTATTGTCGTATACTCTTAGCAGCTTATCTTTACCTGTTAGATATACGTGGGTAGTTTAAGTAAATACTCTGCTCCCTTTCGACTTTGCCTTTACATTTTAGTGAGGAGAAAGCAAAGTGCAAATCTTAATGAAAAATGTATGAATTCAACACAATTACTTAACTTGCTTTCTAATATCAAATGGGAAAACATCGCAAACAAAAAGTATTTATGTTTCTCCTATATACCATTAACTCTCTCATTTCTGTTTGTTCTCTTGCAACAACAACTCCTGAACATTGGATTCTTTGAGGTGAATGATCAAAATCGATTAGCCATTCCCATTGACGTACGAGGCGTCCATCCTTTCAAATGCAATTGGAAATGAGGAAAAGTTTATTTTCCAAGTTCTTTTTAAATCTGTGATTTACTTTTTACTCATTTAGTCCCTGCTTATAAAACCCAAAATGTGGTTCAATGGTAACTTTCTCTTCTTGGGTGTTTTAACAAGTAAAAAAGTTTTTTACACCAATTTCCTTCTTTTGTGACGATGACGTTAAGAAGTCATGTGTTTCATTATGACGAAGTGCAGCCCAAATGCAGTTAGTTCTTCAGGTGCGTGTGAAAGTGCCATTCATTCAGATTCAGTCACTTGAAGTAGAATGGGTGGAAGCGAGTTCTTTCAACTTGCGAAGAAAGCCTTTAACTGCACAGCCCTCGTTTCTATTTTTGCACAGACTGACATTTCCTTAAAACAAAACTGCCTTAGTTTGCTGAATTCATTGAGGTAGGTGACATGGTGGTCCAGGTGCTTCTGATATGTAATATTGACTAACTAGATATCACGCCATCGCGTTTCATTTTCGTCTGTGATAGTAATCTTATGAGCATTAATTCACGCTGATTGATGACTAGATTTGACAGGAAAGAAAACAAATGTTACCTGATCGAAGTTAAAGAAGCTTTGCTTTTTTCTTTATTTATTTATTTTATAAAAAAAATCATGTTTTTGTTACCTTTTTG
>JAQIWU010000065.1:0-42629 GCA_034696445.1 Isotomiella minor
CCCAAAAACATGAACTTATTTGTCCATAAATAGATAATTTCTTCAACCTTTTATCAATTTACATGAGAGATATGCTGCTGTGATTTGACATTGTCAAGCATATATATAGAGAGAGGGATCCAGATAAGGGCGTTGATGACTTTAAGAAAATGCACTTTTCTTTGACATTCATTATTACAAATATTATTAATGCAAAATCGTTTTAAAGCAAATGTAACGTGGAGTAGCGTAATTGCGTCTGCTACGGCTACGTGTGTCCATCATCATTTATCAAAAGTCAACCGACGATTTACGCTTATTGAGATGAAGATTAAGTGGACTGACGTAAAGTAAATCCTGCAGAAAACAATTGTTTCAAATGTAACATGCATTTTATGAGATTGATAGACTGCATTGGTTGTAGGTGGGTTATATCTATAGGTAGCTTGAAACCATCTACGGACAATAGAATACTTACAAGATTATACTTTCGCACATTTTGGTAGCCACAAAATATAAAGTGTGAATGACAACTGGTTTTGTTCGTGCGATTTATTGCTTACTTAACTCACCAAAATACACTCACTCATTTATCAAAAGTGGAATAGGCAAAGTAAATTTAAAAAGTTAAGAAGGATTTGAATTACTTTCGTCTGTCAGTCAGTCATCCAATAGCCTGAGCATAAGTTATTATTAATTTAAGAGGAAAGAGAAGGTTGATCTAGATCTGTCAGTACGCAATTACCTCATAAACACAGTGTGCTCAACAACAACATGCATCATCAATTATTTATTAAATTAGATTGGTCAGTTTGATCAGCCTTTTTTGCAACAATGTTTAATTATTATTACGTATGTAAACCTTTTAAGGCATTATGATATAAAGCCAATTCCAGAAAGAAAACTTCGGAAATGAAATATACGGAACGATGCAGTTCCTTCATTCCAAATCTGCAATTAATTGCGACAAGAATAGCAAAGGTGTTTGGTGTAGAATTCGTTGAGCAAATGTAATGTGTAAAGGTCAATTAATTATATTGTTTTATAGATTAATTCATGCCATACAGAATTGACGTTTATCTAAACAACATCGTGTTTTGAGGCTGTTCTAATGTCGTCTTGAATTCACTTGACTATAAATTAACATTCTGTAGTGCTTTGCTCAAGTTTTTGATATTTATAACCAAACTTACCTTCATGTCAATAATCCTTTAGTCTTATCTCTTCTGACAAGCATTTTGTCTATTCTAATTCCTTGTGTGTTATGTACCAGACTAAAAAGTTATTCAATTTTGTAACACAATTTTGGTTGTGAAAGTCATTTTTTGGGGCGTTGTAAGATGAAGGACGGTCTCGTCTTAGTTTTGGGAAATTGACATAGCTTCAATTTCCATATTTCATCCATAAGAGCTAAGCAGTGGTTTCTGGAATACGGCATCACTTTGTCGAATGGATGAACTGCAAATCAAAAAACAAAGGATTTATATATCAATTGGAATGAAGGCATCAAAAATCAGATCATATTTGGCAATTTCGTTTCTTGCCTCAGCTCTATGAGCATAATAAATTCATTCACATTTGGACAATATGTTGTCTCGACATATCAGTAATGCATGACACATACGTCAAATTATGCCACAACGTATTAGTCCGTAAATAACCGGTATAATGTTGCTTTTTACAATTTGAGTTTGAGTGCTTGTAACAGCATGAAGGATAATTATAAGAGCATCTTTTGTACTCTCATCATTGGCAATAATCTTGTCCACCTGCTGGGTTATGGTGTGACACAATTGAGACAATATTCTCATTTGTAGTAATGATAATTCTTTAAAAAGTAGTATTAATTAAAAGTGTTGTGGCCTAGTGCTGCAGCATGCGTTTGATTTTCTCATACAACTTGAACTGAAGCTCGTGTTTCAGCATTGTGTCCATTCAGATTCTCCAATTCCTTGCTTTATATTGGACGATATATTATTCAAAGGTGAACTTGATCCACTTTTTGACATCTCAGAAATTTATGCCTTAAGTCGTTTTGGTTTACATTAAATTAAATATAATAAAAAATGCGTAAAATATATAAAATAAACAGATACAACGAATTTAGGTACGCATTATGTAAGCGTGAACCTTCATATAAGTCTATACGGTTTTAGCCATTGTCATTTAAAGGGTGACCTGTGACTAGGTGTGTTCAAAATACAGCAAAATTATATTGCGAGTTTAACAATTAATTGCTGGGTGTATGTGTCCTGCAGGTTGTTTTGTGCTGTACTTAGACTGTCTATAAACTTTGTGAGCTTGAATTAATTTGTTTTGGCCAACAAATTATAATGCAGGTCGCTTGATTTTCTATGCTTTAGGTCTTTATGAATTGAATTACCTTGAAATGACAAGCACTTGCAAAAATGTAGACTGAACAAAAGTAAAGATAACAATTTTATGTAGATCTATCGTCGTTGTTGCAGAAGAATTCTGCCATTTTGCATGCTATGCAAAGTTTTAAAAATCCAACGAGAAGCATCCGAATCTTAATCTCAGAAAAAGCCAAGTTTTGGTTTGCAAGGGAGAGATTCGTTGCATTCGATTTAGTTGAATTAGGCTCCTCAAGTTAGAGACAATAATGAGAGTCATAATGAGTAAAAAGCAATGGATTTGGATTACAACATCACCTTTAGTTCTAGAAGAAAGGAATGACTAAAAGGCATATCGAGAACCAAGAATGTGTCACTTTTAGTTAATATAAATTAAAAGGGCTGTAATAAAATTGAGTAAAAAAAAGAGAACTTTGTCCAAGTGCCAAGATGAAAAAATATATTTCACATCCCAAAGCATGCGACCATACATATTGCATATATATGCACGCGTCCAAAGTACACTGTCCAATTCCCATCGACTAAAAATTAGATTACAGAATGTACCATAAATAATAAACAGGATCAGATAATTCGCAAATTGATTTGTCTCTGGTTGTACCCTACTTATTAACCCTCGGATCTATGATGCAATGGATCACAGGTTAGAGATGTGCAATAATACTGCTTTTGTATAATAGCTACCTTAAGTAATTTCTGCTGCGTATCAAATCAAATCTTGTCATACCTAAATCAATTAGTCAATTTATGAGAATTGTTGGACAGAATCATCGCCCGAGAATGCGACCAAATTACCTCCAATTTGACATTTCAGGAATTGCGACAAACGTGGCATCAGTCAGGGGATGGGGATGCGTCACATTTTTGCACTTTATTGGCAAGATTGTTGTGGAGTAAATATTTTATCATGTACGAAATCTTGGCCATCAGTCCAAGATGAACAATGCAGAAATCTCAACCTTTCTATATGTTCTACTTCGTTGTGCATGCAATAATAATAATAGCATTCTTGAGTCAAGCATGCACAAAAGATGCCATTTGCCATTCAAAAAATTTCAATATAAAATCATAAAGTGCACATAAAAGTATTTCATGTACAGATTAACCTTTATAGTTTTGGTGTTGAATACGAATTAGCCAAATTAATGGCATAATCTGGCAAACAAATAGCTTTTAACGATTCGATAGCAAGGCCACCAAAATAGAAGATGTGTGTGGATTTGGATTTTGGGCGAAGGTATGGAGGAAAAGAGATAGGAGAAGGGACACAACGTAGGCATAAGAGACATGTCCGCAGCAAGTTCATCATTAATATTTATCATAATTTATGCAAATCAATCAATATCAGTGCTCGTTAAATTGACGCTTCGAACTGCCTCTAAACATTGAGTGCCAAATCAAGACAAGAAAGATGCTTTGATGTATTCATTTTTATGATTCATTCAAAGCGTATTCCAATTTACCGATGATAACAACGCGTGATTAGTTTGAGGTAATCTTGTTTCCCTTCTCGTCTCGAGTTCAGAGATCAAGTATCTCAATTTAATTTGTTTGAGTTAATGACTTGGTTCTAACAGCTTTGAGAAGGTGCGGCAGAGGCAGCCGATGGTCAAGAAATTTATGGAAATCTTGAAATTCTGAGATAAGTAAATGATGTTGGGAACCTCATGCAGAAGGACGTATTATCTTGTCTCGAGGTTATTGTCACCGTGTTTAGAATGGAGTGCATCATTAGCGTGCCTGGAAATTTTAGAATCCAAGAAAAATTCAAATTATCCGAACCTATAAATAGGGGAATCGGCGAGGTCGTTGTCATTCTTGCCATACGTCCCAACCTGTAAAGCCATAATAATATTGCCGCAAGCAAGAAATAACATTTTCCATCCAAAAGTTGGGCGTTTTAAAAATAGTTTTTTTTAACTTTTTAACTTGGGCAAATTGCCTTTTTAAAGAATCCAGACAACGTTTTAGCGTTCTTAACCTATCAAATACCACCATGAATTCAACAAAGTTTTCATCCCTTGCAGTTTTATCATCCCTGTTTCTCCTGTCATTGTTCACAGTGTCAGTTACGTCACACCAGGAGAACCAACTCCACGCGGAGAAAAATGAGACAACTCAACAACATCTTCAGCACCCCCAGCAGCATAAGAACGACACGAAGGACGGGGCTGGTGATTTAAATGAAGACGGCTACGACTTTGATGAGGACGATAAGAAGGAGATAAAAGCCATTCGTCGAGCTGTCAGGTAAGGACCTTTTATAGACATTGTCATTGCAGCGCAAGTTTGTTCTTCATCATTTCACTCAAATCTTGTCGTTTTATATCATTCAGGGCTCTGGCGCATAAAATGATGATGCAGAACAACATGCCCATGCCGATGTCCAATAACAACATGCCGATGATGACGGATGATCAGCAGATGCAAATGATGCAGAACAACCCACAAGACATGAACAACATGGACACGACGATCGTTGAGGGCAGTGGGGATTCCATGATGGGGGCAGATGGAGACTCAACTATGATGGAGGGGATGCAACAGCAAGGGCAGGTGATACAAACAAACCCCCAAATGATGACCTCACAACAAATGATGCAGCAACCTCCCCCATACCAAATGAACACGATGTCTCATCCCAATGTCCAAATGATGCACACTCAACCTCAGCAACAGCAACAACACCGCATGATGATGGGGTCTCAGCAGATGATGAATCCTCCTAATCACCCCAACATGATGATGATGAACAACGGTCAACAACAGCAGAACATGGGGTCACATCAAATGCCAATGATGATGAACCATCAAAATCCTATGTTGGGTGTGCGACATGTGCCCTCCCCCTCCTCCACCCCACAGGATGTTCAACTGACCACTGTTAATGCTACCAACAATGCAACAGCAAGTAACATCAGTAACATCGTCCAGTTTAACCCTCTTCCTGGGTCCAGGCTGACAAGATCCCTTTATGCAACTCCAACTAACGCTAACCAACAACAGTCTCATGGTGCCCCGAACCAGACTTCCTTCAATTCCCAAGTCCCCAACAACAATAGCACCAATTCCACATCATCAGAGTTCCAGCAAGGCCTCAATACCACCCTCCTACAACAAAATGGAACACTTCAGAATTCTAGTCAAGTCCCTGAAGACCAGCGTCCAGTTCATCCTAAGCTGCAAGGAGTTGCTCACATGTTTCGTAACATATTTTAATTTGTAATTGAATGACACTTATTTCCACATTTTAAAACATGAGAGTAGATTGATAGTTAATTAGTCAGTTCAGTTTTAGGCCGTAACTATAAAGGCACAATGTATTAATTGTGTGTACTCAAAAAGCAATGGGAATTAAAAATCGCAAGCATAATACTACCGTAAAAGGAGTTCTGATCGACTTATTCCTTTCGTAGAAGAACTCATTGCATAAAACCTGATTGAAGCTTCTTGTCACACTCATTGTATCACCCTCCTCATGATGGTAATCACTTTTGCTCATATCATATCACATAACACCTTTATTAATTGCCTTCGTCATTATTCAATTGTAAAAGGGCCATTTTCATCATTCTCCACATGCCAAGTAGCTTCGCACAATGGCTGGCATAGGACATGGCGTGCATAGTTGGCTCCAACATTTAGCATTACACAAAAAGATTGATTGATTTGTAGAGCTGTGTGGCTAGAATAATGTGGATGATACAATTTGGGAAGGAATCGAATTAAATTGTCCAACATTTGACATGTCATCTCTTGCTGCTAATTACTCGTACTTAATAATTTAGCGATGTTAACATTACATTTTTAGCGCGTAAGCATTAGAGGAAGCTTGTATTGTAAATGTTCTCAAACCAAAGTTCAAAGGGACCCCACCCTACCTCTTCTTGGTCTATCCTAGGAAGGCTTCTCTCATCAACAACAACTTTATAATTCCACTACGACAGCGCGGCCCATTTGTGCGAAGGTACACTTTTTCTACGGCATGACCATAAGGCATTAATCCATATATGCTTGCATTGATGGAAGGCAGCCAGCTAAAAGGCAAATCGAGCAGTTATCCAACACTTATTTGCAAATATGAATGTCCAATATGCCGCATAAGCGTCTATGTGTATCTATCATCATCATCATCATCGTCGATGATTTTTAGTTCATCATAGACACAGTTAAATTAGTGTAGTGTACTTTACAATGAAACTGATTCCCCTTGAATCGCTAATAAATAAGTGCAGGTTAGGTGACAGCGTTTATATAAAAGCTGTTTAAGGGACGGCACACCTTCTTCACTTGCAATTCAATCTGCCGAAGGTACACACAGGCAGGAGCAAAAGGGTGTCCACTGCTTGAGATTTTACTAGGAACCGTTGAGTGAATTAAAGTGCTGGAGTTCGTGTACAAACCGATTAAGGAACTTCCTCACGTCATTCAGTGGAGTTTATTGTATTTTTGTAAAAGTGATCTCATTCAAAATGGGAGCGCTGAGCGCATTGATTGTTTGCATTGTTGTAAGTGCGGAGGTTGCAAAAGGTGCCAATCCGAACTACTCCTACCACGTCAAAATTGACGACGCTGCACATGCAAATTTTCAAGAGAAAGCTGAAACAAGGAAAGGTCCGGATGCACATGGATTTTACAGGTTAGAGGTTTTAGATTGACTTTTTAAAGAGGCTTTTGGCCATTTGCTTTGGACACAGTCTCATGATGATGACAATGTCGAATTATGAATCACATTTACAATCCAAGATAAATTGTGGCCAATTGTTGCGATGAAAATGTCAAAGGAGGATGACATTGAGTGCTAAAATGGACTTCACCCATCCATTATACCTACAGATGAAGAAGTCAAACGTCACAGCCTTTAGAGCGTGAGTCGTTGTCGTAGGTGTGAGATGACAAACATTTTTACCTGACACAAGTACAAGACTAATGACTTGAAGCACAATTGGAATGATTTGTGCACTGTGACAAGATGAATGATTAATTGTTACCACCAACAAACAAACATCAAGAATACCACCACCAAGCCCAACCAACTCTTGACTCGAACTTGACGTGGCAAGTTCATTCAACAGAATGATTCATTTCAATGCAAAAAGCTTTACAAATAATGCATTTTTTCGAATTTTTCCGTTCACTGAATTGAGATTTGGAATGCAAATGGAAGAAATGATACTAAAGTCACTCAATTGCAAAGTTAATGGGATTATGCCAAGCCTTCGTAGAAGAAGAAAATCTCTCTATGTTTTATTAGATCACAAAATTCTTGCAATAATAATCTTAGTTGATCTTTTGTGTAATCTCATTTTATTCAGCGTTCTTTTTTATTGACAATATTGGCAATGACAGTGCATAGGCTATGTTGCATTGCACAAACCAGGCGACGTCTGCTCATTTGTTTGGGATTTTGGAAAATAAATTAATGGTAACACCACGTAACGTAACGTCATACATCGTACAGGCTAATAGGTTGTTTATGCAGACTATTTGATCACAAACACACACGACGAAACAAGGTGAGACAAGACAAGGTGGTCGTCAGAAATTGGTTCTTGTTCTTCCTTATTAAAGAGAGCACCTTGTACTTCACTTCAGATTTGCAAATCTTACAACTCTTCTACTACAACTTGCTGAAGAGTGCAATTTAATAATTAATGCAAAAAAGTTATGCAATTTGGAAGGACGTATGCATCAAGCAGTGGTGCAGATGCAGGTCAACTTCACATTGTAATGCTACATTAGTTCAGAAGGAGGATAAGAAAAAGTAAATTCAATTTTTTTACACATACGACAGAAAGAAAAAGCAATACGATAAAATGTAACTCTCAAATCGCAGTGATAATGAGTCTTGTTCGTCCGGTTGTTTAAGTCCATTAAACGAGCGTAAGTACCGACAATCGATAACAAGTAATTAAGCAATAAGATAGTAAGAAATCAGCCCCAACTAACGATGAACAAAGCAGCTAAACTGCATAAAACATCTACCAACTTAAATTGAGTAATTCATTGGAGGCAGGAACACACAAAAAAAGTCGATCAGGGAAGAGACACGTTGTACTCTTATTATTTATTTATTACATTATACTACCTATTTACGTACCTAATTATTTCCATCATCACTCAATCTCCCCTCAAATTGTAGTGGCTGTAATAATGCAATAACACTCGATGAATAATAATAATCAATTTTCATAAGCATCATCAGGTCTACCAATTGCAATTACACACCCCTTTAATCGTATGTCTCATCGTCTAATCCATAATAGTACGCAAATGATTTAATGGAAATTTCAACAATTATCATTATCATTAGATTACAGATAATTCAATATATGGAATCTATATAGTTGAGACGCCAATTTTGAGTAAACATGCAGAAAGTAATGGAGGGATGAGTGATGCGAGCCTTCATTTTTATTTTATGTCCGTTATTGGACATGGGCAACAACGTAGGAAGCGAAGGTAAAATTAGTAGAAGGCGATGAAAGGATCAATTAAACGTTAGACACAAAATTATGTGGTTTCCCATTCCAACCTGTAATTTTTCAGTATCATCATTATCATTATGCTACACGCTTGCTTGCACAGAAAGAAGAAGTGTTCATGGTCTTTAAGTTTTTTGGATAATTAGCAGCATGAGCTCCTCCTCATGCTTTTGATCTGGATTTTAAACGGTTCTCAATGACTCTGCAAAAACGGTTGTATATACGAACGTGTGTGTATATGTGTGACGTAACATTAATGACATGACTAGGAGTGTGATCAACTTAAAAAAGGAGATACATGACATAGCACTCATCGTTGGAAGTGCCAAAATGAGGAGGATGAATGAAACAGTAATGTAAAAGAATGATTCATAAACTTAATGACACTGTACCAATCAAATACAAAGAAAAGGTGTCATTCAGATCGCTGGGGTAAGATGAGACAGTCTGAAGATGTGTACTAATAATTGTCGAAGAAGTAGGACAGGGTCACGATCACTCCATCAATAAAGTCGTTTGATGACAACAGACAGACAATGAACACCTTAATCAAGTTGGGCGGAAGTACACTTCTTTAAGGCAGAAGAAAATAAGGCGAGAAGGATGGATGATTCATCTGCTTTTGTCTTTACGTTGGACACATGTCGTTATAATTTCTACTTTTTGGTTGAAAATGAAGACATCCTTTTTAATATGAATCCGCCAAGTCATCATAAAAGAACAGAAGAAAGCATTAAGCCAATACAAACTAAAGCTCAAAAAGTAGCTTGTTTGAAATAGAAATGTCTCAATCCCATCACTTCCCTTTAAAACAACTTTCTCTCTGGTTTCTTTCAGTGTGGTCGAGCCCAATGGTGCTCTTCGCACTGTGCAGTACACAGCAGACGACAGCGGTTTCAACCCAACTGTGACGTACTCCTACGGAGGGGCTTCCGTCTATGTCAACTCTAAGCAGGGTTATGGTGGTACCTATGCTCCAGCTTTTGTACAGGACAAAAGGGTGCAGATCGTGGACAAGTTTGTTGGACCTCCACCTGCCCTAAATGTCCAACCATTTGCTCTCCCAGCTCCATCCTTTGGACTGGCCACAACGGCTCCGGTGGTTGTTCCAAGTCCATTGAGGGTTGCCCCTGCCCCACAGTTAATTGCACAAGCTCACAGTGAGTCAAAGTCTTTTTCATTTTCTCATGACATGACAAATATTTTAATTTTGTCCAGATGTGGACTATGCTCCAGCATATATGCCCCCAGTAGCCGCTTTTCAAATTCATCAACATGTCGCTCCAGTGGTGCAGAATACATATTTGCCACCTCCAGTGGTACAACAGCACACTTATCTTCCACCACCACCCCAGCAAGCCGTTTTTGAAGTAGCTAGGCCACCACCAGTTTATGCTCCAGCATACCTTCCACCTCCACCGGCTGTCCTTGAGATAGCTAAACCACCCCCATTTGTTGCTCCCGCATATCTTCCACCTCCACGTGCCGTGGCAGTGCCAGTGGAACCTGTTAGGACCTACCTTCCCCCACCAGTTGCTGCTCTGCCTCCACCTCAAGTTCAGTATCATGTTCCCGTGGCCGTAGCTCCCCCTCCTCAACAGGTTTGTATCATTCATGATGTCATCTAACAGGATAAATATAAATTTGTTGAGATATTACTATTCATAGTATCTGTACGAAACTACGCAGGTTGTCTATGAAACTCCAGTGGCCCCTCCACCACCAGCCGTCATTGCTGTTGAGAAGGTCGTGGACACTTATGCTGTGCCCCCAACAAATACTTTCATTGACGCAAGTGCCCCAGTGTATCCAGAAGCCATTAAGGTAGTGGACAAGATAAAAAGCAACTACGGGCCTCCAAACTTTGTTCCTGGTGAGCCTCTGTCCTTGGCCGAGTTTGAAGCTCCAGCAGTGGTGGTGAAGAAACCAGCCAAGGTAAGACAAATAAATAACCACAATTTCGGACATAAATGATTACACCATTGCCTTTATAGGTGCACGTGACAGTGGCCGTTCCTCAACCAGCCCCAATAAGGGTGGTGCAGCCTCCCCCACCTGTCTCCTATGTTCAAGAACAAGTCTATGTTCAACCTCAGCCCGTAATTCAAAAGCAAGTGATAACGCCTGCCTACGTGGCTCCTCAACCCCTTGCCCAATATGCCGGAGCAATTGGATACCACACTCAAAGTGCATCACCCTCTGCATACGCCCACTCTTATGGGACTCAAGGGTATGACTTTTAATGTAAATGATTGTTTAACCTAATACTTCTATGACATACAGATTTCAAGTGACCTCCTCCAGAAACTTCAACAAAGCTGTGCTTCCGGTACCAGCAGTAGTGCAGCCATTAGCAGTGGCACAACAAGGGTACCACTATGCCCCTCCTCCTCCAGCCCAAGTATTACAAGCTGCGCCTGTGTATGCTCCAGCCCATGCCGTAGCCGTTGCTGCCCCTGTGGCAAAATTGATTCAACCATCAGCCCCAGTTGCCATTGCTGGGAGGAAGCAAAATCCCTTGACTTTTGCATACTCGTATGATCAAGGTGGGGCCAAGGTCTCTCATTCTTATTCAGGGTCTGGGTGGTGAAAACCTCATCTCATCCAATTGAAAAGTTCAAACGCCAAAAAAAATTGAGAACATAAGCATAGGAACCTTCACCCTCCCACTTCCCTTCTCTAATCGAAAGAATACATGTCTATATCATTACACAGAAACAAGTCACACTCTCTGCAATTCTCTTAACTTATTATTATATTGTTTTTAGTTAGATAAAAACTATGAGCTTAATTTTACTATTCCTGAAAGAACGAACCTCTCAAAGTAAGTGAAACTTTAAAAAAATATGTGCAGTGTGGCACAAGCTTGGGATCAGTGATAAGGGGGTGACTCGAGACTTCTTTTATATGACTTTACTCCATCCTTTGTGATATTAACAACCTTTTTCCTCAGACCTGTATGAATGTATGATTGATATATTTGCTATTTTATTCTTAAAAATAGTCCTTTCCATTTTGTTAGCCAAATAAAAGTTATTGTTACCACCGCCGTGGAAAGATGATCCCATCATGACATAACATTGCCGTCATCGTGTCGTTTTACCATTTCCGGTCCAAATCGCGAATTGCGTAAGGGATTTCTATCTCATACCGTAAGACGGTGACATTGGAAGGGCAGCAGTGGGCGGAAAGTAATTGCACGTAAGTAAGGCACTAATTGCTGCTGTAAGACACCGGAAGCAAAGGAGTAAGAAAATGCCAAAGTTGAAAGTAAATCTCTTCGAAGTGCGCATTTTACATGTAAACACAAATCAAGTAGGCATGTTTTCATTGTTGTATCATCGCATTCCACATACATTGTAGCGTGCGGCAAATGCATTGTTCTCAACAGAAAACCCGGTTTTATTTTCATTAACAATCAGCCAGATTTATTCAGAACGGTGGTGACACACCGATGGCTGTTACGTAAAGCAGTTAACGGTACGGGTTGAGCATTGTCTTTACTTTGCTATTTGCAGTAAACGGAAGTAAAAGTTATTTTGCTTCCTCAGCTATGAACAACGCAGCATGACCATTCATTTGCCAAAATTAAAAATTGCAACTCGCCATGCCCTTGGTATAAATTCAATCGTCGTAGTGGATTGATACTCATTCATTATAAGTCTTTGTGCTCAAAATCAAGATCGTTCCTAATAATCGTTTTCTAAATGGCTGCTTCAAAGCTTGTGTTGCTACTGACCCTTATTAGTACACTTGTTGTGCTGGTGGCATCGGGACCAGGGTACCGTAGAGGATATGGGCAAGGTTACAGGGGCCCATATCATCGCTCTGGAACTAGGCATTACGGTATTAAAGTTGTCACACACAGGAGACCTTCATAATTTACCCAATTTAATTGTCCTCCGCAGCAAATGGACAACGTTCTTATTCTGGAGCATCGGGAGGACTTTGGAGACCAAGTGAGTGTTAAGTGTGAAATGGTCACATTGTAATATATGAAGCATTCTATTGCTGTAGGTTTTGGTGGTTACCGTCACGGACCATCGGCAAATCGTAAGTGGAAGTGCGAAAAGAATTTGGCAAAAGAAAACGAAACTTTTGGCAAACACAAACACGTCTGTTACACCTTTATGATTGTTGTCTAAAAGTTTAAGTTTAAAAACTGCAGTTCATTCGTTTGCATTGCATGCAACCAAACAGTTTACATGCTCTTTACATTGCAACGTTTGTAAACAGTAGTACACATTCTCATTTCTTCAATAAAACTTTTCTTACTTCCGCATGTCCATAGGTAATGGAGCTGGATTCCACAGACGGGGTATATTGAGATATGACAATAGATAAACTGAAGTTACTCCTATCAAGAATCATATTTTATTTGATCAAAAGATCATGGACACAGGGGTCTGCCAGCTTACGGATATGGACAAAGAGGAAACCAGTACTTGGCGTCCGGGTCCACTTTATACAACAACCGACACAATGGTCGTGGATTTGCTTATGGTCATGGAAGTCTTGTGGAAAGAAATTGTAGGCAGTCGTAACGCTGTATTGTTCATTCATTATTATCATGTCAAATAATTTTCGATCTCTCTGTAGCATGGAGGTACGGGCATGGAAAATGATGATCAATATGGCAGAACTAAGGGGGAACACTATCAGTCGACGACGGCATGGCCATTGACGACACAATGACGAGGATGAGCCTTTGTTCAACCAATTTATTCCCACAAATTGCATGTTTTCGTTCTCAAAGGCACATATCCCAACAAAATTACTTTGTATTTATTATTCAACGGTTTTTTGTTTACGCTTCATCGTATCGAGCAGGGGATTCAACTACAATAAAACATTTTTTCCCCTCCATGACTGTTTCAAACTTTATTCTCGAATTTGCAACATCTTACAATTCGTTTATATAAAGACAGAGGATAGAAGGCGTATCTTTAATAATGATAAAACCATCAAGAAGGCAGAGTCACGCGGACTTTCACTCTAAAATATGAAACAAATGTTGCCTGCTTTCAATATTGCTAATGTTAGCCTTGCAGCAGTTATAAATAATAAATGATTTTATCTTTATGAAATAATTCACACCTTTTTACCATGTCGTAAAGCAAATGAAGCACGTAACATTGACAAAGTCCTTGGGCCTCCTAAATCCGAAAAAAATGTAAGAGTTTTTGATGCGATGCCTTATTCATGGGTAAAAGGAGACAGAGTCAACAAACTTCGTTTATAAAATTTTCCATGCTGCTTTGACTGCTTTCTCCAATTTCCAGGATTTCCACGTGCATAATGGAATTAAACTTGTTTCATTCACTGACATTTTACGTCAAGTGTTTTGGCAAGGTTTGTCCTTCCCTCAAGCATGACGGACAATCAATGCAAATCCATTGAAGAAAAGGTTGTCCTTGTCAAAATGTTTACTGTATTGAATGGACATGGAGTAGATGATAGACGCAGTAAAAAAACCTAAAGTGGTTGCTTCCATGTTTGTTATCGTCGTATTATTTGATATTCAACGGCGAAACTCTAAAGTACAAATCAATACTTTTATCTCTTCTCAATTGACCACGACAAACCCATGTCCCTCGTTCGTTAATTGACGAATGCAGTTGCATTGTATTGGGTGCATCGTTTATATGTGAGTCACTGAATCTAATTTTTTGCAAATAGTAGAGTTTTTCTACCTTCTTGCATCCCATGATAAATTCGGTGAATGAACAATGACTCATGCAGACTTCGGCGTAAATGCAAGAAAGTGTCAAAACGTTACGTTGAAACTTTATCGTCAACCCTCTTACACTTTCAGTTTAATAACCTGGCATTACATAGTGGTTGAGAGTTTTACAGAATGACGTTATGTGAGAAAACGGACAGTTTTATAATGTCGAACGATTTGGGAGAAAGTGGCACATTTGAGGGGAATAACACGGACAGTTTTGATGAGTAAGGAGGACGACATGGAGTTTACTTCCTCTTGACGTCAAGTCACGACATGAATTGATGTCTAAAAACGACAGCTTTACTTTCGAATTAGGATTTTCCGTTCATTGTGCGAATATCTACTTTCTCCACTTTACTCGTGGCACAAAAATTGTGCCACGTACCAACGGTCAATGAATGACCTGTAATATAGCTAGCCACATGCCAATTGGACAATACGACTGCGTTGGAGAAAGTGAGAAAGATCAAACAGCGATTTATCATTGGATCAATTCAATGAACGCCCGATTAATGTAAAACATAGACTTCTCCTCATCCGCGTTGTAATGAGAAGGGACAGCAGGTAATAGGGTCCAATTGGTACATCACATTAACCGCTCCTTCCCATTACTTTGTATGCTTTGCGACAGTTTAATGCAACCCCTACCTCGTACTGTCCCCTACTAAAGTTTGTGTACTTATTGTTAAGTTGTGCAGAACTTTGGATTGAACCGAATGAATTATCGACCACTCGTAATGGTTTGTTCCTTTCTCTTTTTTTGCACCTGTATAGGTACTACCCTTGCCATAAGCAATGAATACCAATTGAATGGTCTGGTCTGTTTGCTTGGAATATTGGTTTTACTTTCTCCCCAGTTGTGAGCAGACTTTTACTTACAACGTTGGTCAGCGTCGGAAGTTCCTTTCACCCCACGCCAGCAAAGTAATACTATGTGCTTGTGCCTGGGTTTAGAGAGAATTACAGTTGTTGCGCTTTGTGAAGGGCTCTTTCTTATGTTCTCCAATTTAAAGACATATCAGTGACCAACCGTAAAGTGTTTTCATTTAAGAGGAGAACCTTTAATATTTCAGTTTTAGAACATGGAATTTCAAACATGGGAGTCTGTATGGGAAAAGGCAAGTGGATTGTTTTTTGGGGCACTTTGAGAATTTTTATTTTTAACCCATTACAAGTCAATTTATATCAATACATTACTTTTACACAATAAATGTAGACTCGTCAACGATAACATCCGACTTGCTGGACCCTGATGGTAATTTGCACTTTTAATCGTAATTGAGTTATCAAATGTATAGTCATTATGAGTCAACTTGCTGTTAATCTATCACGGAAGGTCGGTTTGTCTCATCAAACAAACGCGGACTAGCTTCCAAACTGAACAACAACGATAGTGGAGGGGGAGGAGGGGGTATCAGTCCTCCAAGGACTCCAATCATATTCATTCTTGGGGGACCTGGGTCTGGAAAAATTACTCATTGTGATCGTGTAGTTCAGGAAAGACAGGGTTTAGCACACATCAACATGACTGACCTCATTCAACAGCACCTTGTAGGCAATGGTAGTCTCGGTATCTCTTAAGCCCAATCCTTTCATCGGTACATGTCAATGCTAAATTGAGTCCTGTGTGTAGGGCTGCAAGATTTCGGATTAATCCCTCCTTCAAACTTAATTGAGGTTCTTCAAATGGAGATTAAAATGGCTGTAAATGCTAGAGGCTACCTGATAAGTGGTTATCCTAGGTAAGGTTTTTTATACATCTTTATGAACTAAACGGTATGAGAAGGATTCACTTCAAAATCAAATTCCGATAGGTCGATGAGAGACGTGGTGGAATATCAAAGCAAGGTAAGCATATTAATACTAAAATACGTATTTTTATTAAAGAATGATGCATGAGAGACGAAGAAAAAATATTTAGGTCGTACATCTGTTAGAAAACTAAAAGTAGAAAGAAATAGGCAGTGAAAGTAGTTCAGTGCCAGTGCCGAGACTTCTTGTCATTTTTTTCCTTTTGTCCAAAATGCTGTACGTATAACACTTTGCAGAGTCCAGCGTGGGAATTTTTACAGCAAGTGTGTGAATTAAAGAGTGGGCAATTCCCTCCATGCATTTAGGGTCTTCGGTGGTGTAGGAAGGATTGTTGCATTCGTCTATTCTTTCGACGAGCAACGAGAGTAAGAATTTGGCATTGGCGAAGAGTTGCATTTATTTTGCTATGAAAAAATTTGACAGGTGAAAGTATGTTAAAGTGACGAGTAGGAGGGTCCTTTTATTGACGAATGTCATTCCAAATACCATCATTATCATTATGGAGTGGAATGGTGGAGAGATATGGGGAAAGTTGGGGTTGAAACTTATTGAGTTGTCATGCTCAAAGAATGGAAGGTGCATGTTTAATGACATTAGCAATATGGACTGACTCTTGACATTGTGTTCTATGTGAACTGTTTCATATTCATACACATAATTGAACACGGTCATAATATAACCGACGTAATGAATTTGTCTCAAGAAAAAGAATAGATGATTGATAAGAAGTTTCTTTTGTGTGCATAAAAAAGACAAACAAAACGTGGATTAAGGTGACCTTACCTACCCACCCACTCCCCAAGAATGCTCAGTATACATGCACAAACGGAAGGTTTGCGTTAGAATGATTAATGATAAACCGTAAACAAAGTCCTCTCAAAAAAAATAAGATAAAGGAGAAAATAAAAGACATCTTTATTGATTTAACAACCTTGAGGAAGACGTGTCTCGAATCGTGTGTTATCTTTCTGAACAGCGGAAAGATGGATGTTTGGGAAAAAGTATAAGAAAATGTAGAGCATTAAAGGACAATACACAAAACGATGACAAGGGGGAAGTAGGTACCAGTTACAAAAACCGAAAAACGGTATGGCAGAAGAATGTAGGTCGAATCTAATGCCAATGCCACAACAGTCATTAGGTTTCTACGTCTCAAGATTGAGTTGATTAGTTTTATTCAGGGTGGAGCTATATGTATTCTTAATACGATTTGATTGCATTTATCAGTTGCAGAGAATAGACCACGTCATTCTTTTAAATTGGCACATCAGAATATTGGAAAAGCAAATAGAGTATGGATCCCAACTTGGGGACACCGTTCTTCAGCTTGCGAGGATGGAGCTCAAAAATTACTCTAAGAACGTGTTGGCAGGTATCTCAAAAAATGTGTTAAATTATGAAGGAGGGAAGTTTATGGCATATTGTTTTATGTTTAAGTTGCTGAATATTTCGACCAGTTGGAGAAACTGACAGTTGTTGACGGGGAACGTCAACCTGGAGAAGTTTATGACGACTTTCTCGCTGCGGTTGATGCAGGTTTGTCTGGTCTTGACACCCTCAATTTTGCTTAAACAAGCGTCTTTCTTTCAGCTTTGTCCAGTGCCACCATAGCGAATGGGTCGTATGCTGGACATAAAACGAAGCGGAATACCATAAACAATTCTATTCCAAATGGACATGCTAAAAGCATTCTGTCCACTTCAGACGTGCCTCCTAACCTAATTTCAAAAGTATCCAAAGGAATTGTTCAGCCTGGGAGAAATGTAAGTCTTTCTCAGGTTTGAACTGAAGGTATATGACGGCTAGATTAAAATATATCATCAGATCATTTGGATAATTGGAGGCCCTGGTTCAAACAAATCCTTGCTCTCTGCCGCATCTGTAAGGCTCCACCACTCCTCTCGGTGGGACTGGATAAGTGTTGGAGATGAGCTGAGGAAACTGGTTGGTCCGGAAGGGAAGAATGCCTTGCCCCCTGAACAAATTGCTACTATCCGTGCCTCAATGTCAAAAGGAGAATAGGTGAGTAACGACGTCGTCCTTGCAGTCTTAAGCGATGCTTTGGGGCGATCCAAGAAAAAAGGATTTGTCATCGATGGCTTCCCTCGCAATTACCAACAAGTGGAACTCTTCCGGGATCGGGTAAGTGTCAATGCTGCTGCCACCTTGTCATTACCTTAATTCCACATTATTTGGTTGCAGTTTCCCCTCATCACTCCTCCACCTTGTATACTCGTGGATTGTTCAGAGGTCGAATTGGGCCGTAGTTTAGGACAGCGGGCCAATAATAGGTTGGGGCAGAAGAGGGAGGATGATCAAAACAGTGGGGCAGTCAAACGGAGGTTAGACGTGTACCGCACTGTGACATTACCAACTCTTAAAGTCCTTGATGATCAACGGCGATTATATATTGTAAGTGAATGGAGTTAAACACATCGTCAAGTCTCGTTAAATCATTCACCGAGTTCATTTTTAGTACAAACCTGACCCAATGACATAGATTAGATCTTACCCCATGAACAAAACATATGCCCTCCGTTATACAGTATCCTAACCCCAAAGATTATCACGAATTTATTTCACTTCATTGGTTTTTCTGCAGGTGTGCATTGAGAAGTGAAAGTGTGCAAGTGAAAAAGTAAAGTAGGGGAAGTGCTTTCACCAAGTATTGCACATAAAAAATGTCCCACTTCAGCAAACCTTAGTTCTCCCAACCGGTGAAAGGTTTATTTCCTAAATACCTACCTTTGACTTGTTATAGATCGACGGTGATGTTGAAGACAAAGGAAAAATCGTAGAGGAATTTAATGACACGCTGGGGTCGCTAATAGAAGAGCTGGACAACGGAAAGAAATCCAAGTTGGGGGTGAACAGTGACAAAACAAGGAAGCCTTCTACGGACACAATTAATGGAATGTACAATGAAGTCATGCACAACTCCGAATGAATGAATGAATCATAATGTTTAATTTCATGTGCAGATTTTGTTCAATCAAAATATTATTTGTAACTTTTTCAGTCCATCCAATCCACAAATAAATAGAAATAGCAATTAAAGGATGTGAAAGCAAAGGTTTTCTGCAGATCCACTTGCTGCAGGACTTTGGTGTAGCTTACGTCACAACAAATAAGCCAACCAATGGCTGTAGTTTCTCAACACTTTCCAAGTGAAGCTGGATGGGGCTGAAACTTGCAGATAAATATACTTGAACGAACTCTCAATCAACTTTTACAAGCCAATTTCACATCAATTTAAATATTAACTCAGTCCAATGCGTTTATTCTTTCCTTCCAAGACTCTTAAGTTTACAACAGATCCATGCAATTTTCATCCTCTCCTCCTTGTGGGTTTAAGTCGGGAGAAAGTTGGAAAACAAAAATACAAAGCAAACCCCAACCGAGTTCTGTCACATTTTATGAGTTGGTTGGTTGTGGAGAAACTAACACACGATCGACACTTTCACCAAGTTCGGTTTACCCACAGATTTAAAAAGGTCGACCTTTTTAAATCTGTGGGTTTACCATGATGGTCAGTAACATTGAAAGTAAGAATAACAATTTTGGGGAAAATGAGACAACTGACAATTTACGTAATACTGCATCTATATCCCAATCCCAACGCTGAATAATTACAATGATTAAATAACCAGCCCTTCAAAACTTTGGTGTAATTGGATAGAGGCTAATTCTATGCACATCGATGGGTCTGCCTTGACGTCATTGAAAAAATATTGACAGGTTTCGACCATACTGTTGTGGTAAGATAAAGTCAGTTATATTTTACACCCCCACATTCTGGAAACTTAGCCACTTCTTCAAAAACTGTCAATGGAAGGGTAGCAAATCATTTCCTTACAATTCTGGAAAAGTGATTTCACGCTTCGTTTAATAATTGGCTTAGTTCAATTATCGCTTCCTTGTTTACTGGTAACAATGATCTTGGAGGACAATATGGACCACTTTTGTCAACCATGCATGTGTTTGCGTCATTCATCCAGTATATAAACCTCGTTGCCTCTCTTCATTTCCTACCACTTCCCCTTCTTCTTCAGACTTGAGACAGAAAGTTTCATTGGGCCCTTCAGAAATTATTAAATTCAAAAATTCCCTAAACCTTTTTTGTAGCAAAAAAAGTCTAACATTTCTTTACTTCAAAAGCAAAGTTAGTTTCAAGGGAAGTTGTAATTTGAGTATTGGTGGAAATGAAGAAGAGCTTTCTCTTGCAAACCTTTGGCATTCTGACCGTTTCGATACTTCTTAATGGTGCGGGAATTGTAGACTGTAGGGAGGAACGGGTCGAGAGCTCATCTTTGTCAAGGGAAAGGGTAGAGGTGAGGACCCTTGACAAAAACTCAGTAAGAAGAGACGATGCCGGTAGATTTTCCCGTGTCACAAGAGAATCTCGTCAAGACTTTGGGGGCAACGAGAGATCATTGGTGAGAGACAGTGACAGGCGACTGGTCCGGTCTTCTGACAATGACCGACTATCTGTCCGCTCTCGACTTGAAGCCGATCGCAGGTTGGTTCGGTCTGAAGGTGAGAGACGTCTTGTTCGTTCCCGAAGTAATGAGGACCGAAGGGACATCCTAGCAGATCGACAGGTCGTTCGTTCCCGAAACGACAACGACAGACAACTTGTGAGGGCCCGGGGTGAAACCGACCGAAGATTAGTCCGAGCTGAAAGTGACAGACGCGACGTCCGATCCCGATCTGAAAGTGAGAGGCGATTGGTACGATCTGATAGCGACCGACAACTTGTGCGAGACAACGACAGGCGACTTGTCCGTTCCCGAAGTGAAGATGACCGAAGATTAGTCCGAGCTGAGAGCGAGAGGCGACTTGTCCGATCCCGATCTGAGGAAGACAGAAGGCTCGTACGAAGTGAAAGCGACCGTCGTTTGGTTCGATCTGAAAATGACCGCCGTTTAGTCCGAGGTGAAAGCGAACGCCGTTTAGTCCGAGGTGAAAGCGACCGTCGTTTAGTCCGAGGTGAAAGCGACCGTCGTCTAGTCCGAGGTGAAAGCAACCGCCGTTTGGTCAGAGCTGAAACCGACAGGCGATTGGTTCGAAATGAAAATGACCGGAGACTTGTACGAGCTGAAAGCGAGAGGCAACTTGTCCGATCCCGACCTGAAGAAGAAAGGAGGCTTGTACGAAGTGAAAGTGAGAGGCGACTTGTCCGATCCCGAAGTGAAAGTGATCGTCGTCAAGTCGTTCGTTCTGAGGGGGACAGGCAACTCGTCCGAGCAAGAAATGAAAATGACAGGAGACTCGTCCGAACTGAGGGAGGAGCAGATGACCGACGACTTGTCCGAAATGAAGATAGTCGACGATTGGTTCGGGGAGAAAGTGGTGGTGACCGACAGCTTGTTCGATCACGAGGTGAAAGCGACCGCAGGTTGGTCCGCCAAGAAGGTGAGAGGCAGTTGGTCCGGGCTCGAAATGAAGTTCGAGATGACGAGCGCGTTCGATTGACAAGGAAAGTAGAACGAGAGCTTCTGGAGGTTGAACCAACCAAAACCAGGCAAATGGATAGCATCCGTTTCGGTGACAGGTTGATTCGAACTATTCCACTGGCAAATGTAAGACATTTTAATTTTTTGAATGGCATGTCTCATTTTACCCCCAACACAAGTGAATGATGCCTTGACTTTTTTGTTATTGCAGGACAAAGAGCTAATCATGCACGAGGAGACAGTGACTGGATGGAACCAACTGTCCAGCCTTGTCTTCGGGGGTGCTGCTCTTCTTCTCATGTACACCCAGCATTCCGCCGGTGCTAACAAGAAACTTGCTGTTGACTAAGTTGATGTCTCCTGAACCCATAATTATAGGAACTACTAAACCCACTCTAACTATCTAATTAATACTAATGCTGTGACAAAGAAAATACCTAATTCCATTCCACAAAAGTGGTGAATTTGATGATAAGTCTACAGTCTCAAATTCTTACAAATTAGCTTAGTTCTAGCACCAGGTCTAATTGCTGGTTGATGTCTCAAGTTTAGGCAAGTCAAACTGTATTCAATTCAAACATAGAGTTAAGCAATCATATGAAATAGACAGAGTCTGTAGGTGAAAGCAAGTAACAAAAAATCTGTAGCCTAAGCTGTTGAATTTTTTTCTTAAGGTCAGTTTTGTTTTGTTTGTTATATACATACACTCAAGGTACCTGCATTTCGGAATTAGTTGTGAGTATACTTTTAATTACCCTAATTTATGTCAAAGGCACTTTCCTTGCGTATCATGCCTGATTTGCATTTATAGAAATAGCAAAGCTTCTCAATTAATTGGTCAATTCTTGTGAATGCATTCTATAATACTAACTACTATACCACAATAAATCTTGATGTTGCAATGAATTTACTGCGATTTATGATTATTCCATTTTCTAGGAACATTGTCAATTGTACCACAGAACAATGCAGACTTTTGTATCAGAAGTTGTGGCTAGACGCATTCACAAGGGATGGGCTTCACCTCTTGCTACTGAATGGTAATGGTGAAAGTAAAATTGACGTCCAACTGTCTCCATGTTCTTGTACATCTTTGCTAGCCGTGGTTGGTGGTGGTGGGGGTGATACAATGGATACCTCACTTTTCAAAGAACCTACTTCAGACTCTTGACCAAAAGACACGTAACTCGAAGGAGCAACTATAACTCCAAGATTGATGAAGTTGCATTCAGATTCATCTTGCTTTAACCCACAAGTATCACCAGCTAAAATAAAATTTCTTTGGTTATAATCATTGAGACAACACTGGACTATGATTGCTAACCTTCCAAGCTTTCTTTCCTAGTGTAAGCACCTTCTTGAGAAACTGAATTCTCAACTTGCCCCTTGCTTCCATCACCTTCCATAGAGAAACTGTCAGATTCGTAAAACCTTTCTTCCGTCTCTTCTGGCTTATAAGAAGTCATTTCGTATATCGAAGAAGTCATCAAAGTGTCCTTTGAATTTATCATAGAATTTGAATCCTTCTGGGCGTAGAGACTGTTGCATGAACTCGAGTAACAAGACAAGGGTGCAAGGCTCTCGTTGGAATTTTCTGCCGTCGCAATTAGTTTATGTGACACTGACACTTCATCATCGTGCATCACCATTGTTTCTCTCACTGCATACATGTATTTGTTTGAGTCTTCCTGTTTTCCTACCGCAGTTGTTGCTGATGAAAGTGTCTCTGCCTGACTGAGCTCACTGGTTGAGGATCTTGCAGAGCTGTTTTCAGATTTTAAAATTAGAAAGTCAGAGGCTCTTTGAGCTATAAATTCGTGGGGAATTTCCTTCGCTTCCTTTTCCTCATCGACCATGTATAAAATTGTGATTTTCAATTCACTCCCATCAGGCTCATGAGCTGGGGCTGACGAAGGACGAGGGGTATCTTCATTAATTTGCTTTGCCAACTTCCGTTGAGACTCCCTGCTACTCGTTAACATTTTTAAAAAGGTGTCAGGGAACATTTCGTCGTAGGCTCGTAGGACAGATGAGCCAGACGCTTTGGATCTAACAACGAGTTGTTGGCGAAGGGTAGGATTCACTAAAACGAGAAGAATTTTCAGAAACATTGCACGTATGAGGGTAAGAAATATACCTAAAACAACCTTTGTTCAATATCCCAAGAATGAGGTCATCCGTCTCAAATTTGGTCCCAGGGAAGGGCCGTGGCTCGAGAATATGTGCCAAGGCTGAGAGGCAATAGTCATCCGATGCAATTTTGTGCAAATAGGGGATCAACATTCGAGGAATTGAGGTTCTCTTTGGAATCTCATCTAAAGGCCTGTCTTGAATCTCTCGTCTAAAGAAACCATATCAGACTCCATTCATGAAGAAAGTGTGGTGGTCTTACAGATATTGTCGCATTGTGTAAGGTGTCTCTTTTTGCATGTACTCAATCACTTCTTGAGATTTCTCAATATAAGCCTCAAGCCATGCCTTCTCAGCTTTTCTCTTTTGCATCTTTTCAATCTCGTAATTTACAACGAGTTGGGACACCGGTAATTTGCGTTCAACTTCAGTACGTTTTTCTCTGTTCAAATTAGAAATGGTTGAGGTTATGGTCATTCTATGTGGATTTCTTACCGTAAGCACTCCAGCATTCTTTTAGCCGTCTGTAATTGCTTCTTCACATTTCTCAAACCATTCAATGCTCGGTCTCGTCCGTAGGTGAGTTGATGATTTGACGCCCTCGCATTACTAAACCCCTTTTCAAACGTGGTAGTATTTCCATTGTATTTAAATCGATGGCTGTCCAAATCGATATCCCTAAAGTGACTGATCATCAATCCCTTTGAGCAACGGGGGCAGGTGGCTCCTTGGGCCTTTCCAAAGACGGGGGGTGCTCCCCTTACGCTTTATTGTAAAGTATATATGTAGTCATTTAGAAATTAAATTCAAGTAGTCTGATGCGAACCTGTATGACAGAGAGCAATGTCTCATTAGGCATTTTTTATGGTAGAGTTCTCCACAGGTAGTGGCAACAATGGCGTCCTCCTTTCCTCTCGAGGGTGATTTTCCTGCGGACAAACATTACAGGTACTTCTGGGAATCCATCCGACTCTTAGGATTTACCATTCCACCCAAGTTCAATCCTCTTCATTTCAAACTCCGCATCCCTTCGGTACTTGAGAAAATTCTGTTTCAATGAAAGTCCGTCATCGTAGTCAAAAGAGCAGAGGGCATTCCCGCAAATGGGACAACGGTGGACGTTGTCCACCAATCCAACTTGTCTTCGGCTGAGGAGGTTGTTGATTATGTCAGACTTGGATTTTCCAGTATTTTTCCCAACTGGAAATTTTCGCTTCTTGCTAGGTTCCGAAGTGTCAGGGTTGTAGGTGGTTGGTGTCTGTTTCTTTGTAAGACTAAGGCTCCTTTGTTGCGACATTTTGGCATTTAGAGGAATGGTATTATTGTTGGGGTCATCATTGTTGTTGGCCTGCTGCTTTTGTTGTGCATTGCGGATGGAACGGAATAAGAGGGATTTTGAGGATGCCATTTAGTCAACCTACCTACGTTGGTAATTAATTATTGTGTTTGTGTGTTAATTTAATGATAGTAGATTGGATTAGAATTTCGGGAAAGTTTCATAACGTGGAGTATGAGAATGCCAGCTTCTTTCACTTCGGGACCGTTGTTACCCAGCAAATTCTCACCCTGCCCCGAAACCCACCGAAAAGGCGGAACGATGATCGATCAAGTAAACATACATCTTTTCTCTCATCAACAAAATAAAATATTTCCTAGTCTTATTTTTTAATTAATTTTTTATCAAGTCAAATTAATTAATTAGCATGATTTCATAAAGTCTAAACACTTCAAAAAAATCTCTCTTACAAAAATGGGGGCCTTCTTCAGTAGCAAACCCAAGGAAAGTAGTGCATCACGAGTCACGGAACAGGATCGGGCTGTGTTGTCCCTTAAGAAACACCGGGACACCCTTCGCCAGTACCAAAAGAACCTTGAGAACACCCTCATCAAGGATAGGAACTTGGCCAAGGAGTTGCTCAAGCAGGGGAGGAGGGATCGGGCAAAGCTACTTTTGAAAAAGCAAAAATTGACTCAGAGTCTTCTGGCCAAGTCTGAAGCGCAGCTGGATAATGTTGAGGAGCTCACGTCCACCATCGAGTTTAAGCAGATTGAGATTAAGGTAAGCATAAGCAATGTTGTTATCATCGTCTCTCAACTAAGATAACATCCTTTGAATTTAAATGTCCAGGCATTAGACTCCCTGAAGACCGCCGCTGCACAACTCACCAAGCTAAACAACCTCTACACCCTCTCCCAAATTGAGGACATCCTATCCGACTCTCAAGAAGGGGTGGAGAAGCAACGGGAAATTGAGCTTCTACTGAGCGGGGGTGACCTCTCAGTTGAAGAGTTGGACGAGGTGGAGGGTGAACTGGAAGACATCATTGCTGGAGAAGGAGTGGTTTTGCCAGAGGTCCCTTCAACGGACCTGGAAGAAGAAGAGGAGGAGGAAGACAAGGTTCCTGTCGTCCCTACGAAGAAAAAGGAGAAGAGAATTGCTGTGGAGGCTTCATAACAAAAAGGCTGAAAATATTTGCTACTGACTTTGCTATGTATGTTTCTCTTTTTTGTCAGCACTGCCTGCAGGAATAATGATAGATAGAGCTGCAAAAAATAGCCTAGGTTTATACCAAAGCCAAAGTCATTTGCATTTTTTTTGTTCATTCGAGTCATTTTAAACTCAAGGTATATGATTACTTTACTGGTAATGTTACAAAGGTTGGTTGGAAGCAGTCGGGGCATTGTGAGACGTTGTTGATTTAAATTTAATTATGCTTGATTAAAACTTTTAAAGCTTCATTCAAATTAGATGATTGACATGTAAATCTTATTGGGCGTATTTCATTTCAAATGGGCAATGAAATGACGTTCATTTACCACGAAAGCAGAGGCCAACGTTATCACAATCACACCAACCAGTCGATGTCGATCAACCAGGCTACAGCAAAAACCCACACGAATTCGCAAGTTAAGTTGGGCTATTGAGAAGAATTGCACTGCTTGCTTGCGGGGAATTGTTTGCTCTTCAACCGTCCTTGACGTTTTGTCCAACACCGGTTCCATCGTTTCGTTGTTCAACTTCACCACATGTGCAGTTAGTCATCTTCAAGGAATAAGAACGTTCATTCAGTTGTTTTCGAGGTAAGGAGTGTGATGATAACGATGGCTTTTCGTCAGTTTTATAATATTTAATCACTTTGTTATTTTCAGTAGAGAGAGAGTCTGTATAAGAGGGACCCACACACGTCGTTGGTGTTCAGTCGTAGTACAGGACTCCCCTTCTCGTCAATTTTTGTAAGGAAGGCACTTAATATTTGTCCGTTTACATAAGTAACTCTTTATTTTGACCATTTAGCTTTTCCTTGGACTTGAACAATGAGTGGGACTCCAAAACAAACCGGTCGGAGGAACAAGCAGCAGAAGAGTTCTCTTCGTACCGTCATTTTCCAAGTGACGGAGGAGAAGCTGAAGAAATTGAAGGCACAGCGAGACCTGTTGTCGAATCACTATGCCCCTGCCCTTGCCATCCCGTCTGACCCCAAGCTATCTCCAATTGACAAGGCTGAAAAACTGATGGGGGCCATCACATCTTGCCCCATTAACGACTTCATTGACGATGAGTTGGAGGGGGAGTTGGATAATATCAAGGTCCTACTTGAAGTAGCCAAGCTGAACCCCCTGTCCTCGGCTCAAGCTATCAATGGCTGGATTGATAAGTTTACCAAGCAAATCAACTTCAGTCTCCAAAGATGTGATTTTTCCTACATGTACGGGTGCGTCATGAAAGAGTATTTGGAGACGGAAGACAACGTTATGATGACTGAAGAGGATGACGGACTTGCCTCGGATGAACCGTATGTTGCAAGCGAAGAGGAAAAAGACACTGTCAAGGAACTCAGTGAACGCATTTTCTCAGTTAAACCTTTTGACAAGCACAAATTCCTCGACCTTCTCACCAATGACATCTTCCACTTTGAAGGCTATGATGAAAAAAAGAAATTCGAAGGATTCAAGAAAGACATGAACCAATTTTGTGAGACTCTAGGCAGCTCCACCATCTCTGTTGGGGTGTTGAAGACATGTATAAAGGGCCTGTATAAAGAAAACTTATTGAGTGCAGACAAACAAAGAACGCTAAAGGAGCTGGAAGCCAATGATGTTGCTCTTGAGGAAGTAGCTACCCTTCTCATGGACAAGTTGTCCAACTTCCATACCTGGAACTGGCCCTCACCAATTCCAATTCAGTTCAAGAGGAACATTGCTGGAAAATTCAGAGCCTACATGGAGGAAGATGTGGTGACTGCAATGCTCCTTCAGTATATGGGAGTTCGTTGGGCCATGCAATTCAAAGCAATATTTGTCGACTTCCACAACGATTGTCGTATGTGGAACAAGCATTATGCCCCTGTGGATGGCAAAAGGCACACATCTGCTCATTCTATTGAGGCCCGACGCAAAGCTTTCTTGGACAAAACGTTTCTTTCTACACTTCCCTCCACATATGAAGACCAAGCAGTGAGTGGATATGACGAAGGAGAAAACAGAAACACTGATGAGCAGAAGGAAAAAAATCCTGTCCACGTCAAGAACCTCCTCCTGCACATGGTTAGCAATGAAATCCATCTGAATAAAGTCATAAGACCGGAGAAACCTCTGACCGTCGTACAAACGGACATGGAATGGTTTGGACCCTCTCTCAACCACGAAGCAATCCTCACCCTGATGGAATTTTTTGGAGTTACGGAAAAGTGGTTGACATTTTTCAAGAGGTTTCTCCAAGCCCCCCTAGTCCTACGTGGAGATGATGGGACCGAGGAGCTGAAATTCCGTAAAAATGGCGTAGCCATATCTCACCTTCTTTCCACAGTATTTGGAGAAAGCCTTCTTTTCTGTATGGATTTGTACGTCAACAAGCGCTCTAGTGTGAACATGCATAGGATGCATGACGACTTTTTTTTCTGGCACTACGAGCAAGGAAAGGTCATCAAGGCTTGGGAAGGAATTGAAAATTTTGCTGCCATTGCCGGACTCAAAGTCAATATGGAAAAGAGTGGGAGTATTGAGATTGTGAAGGCCAAGTCAGATGCTGTCCAGTTTGTCTTTGGCAAGAAACCACTACCTCAAAAAGAAATTCGTTGGGGCTTCCTGGTCCTTGGCTCGGATGGCATCTTTCACATTGATCAAGAGAATTTGAAGCCTCGTCAAGAAGAAATGAGCAAACTGTTGGGCAACTCGAAGACTGTGATAGAATGGATTAATGTCTACAACAAATACATGGGTTTCTTTGTACGTAGTTTTGGAGAAACTTGTCTGACCTTTGGGGTTGAACATGTGACGGAATGTATCAAGTCAGTTCAGTATCTCCACTCTCTGCTATTCAAGGATACATCAGGCTGCCCTGTTAAGGCGTTGGAAGCGAAATTCCCCAAAGTATTTTCCTTGCCTGGCTCAGAAGACAGGGTCCTCTTGGATGCTTGGGTTTACTGGCCGGTTCAAAAAGGAGGACTTGGATTATCAGACCCACTCCTACGTTACACCTTGCAAAAGGCCAGCTTGGAAAACCCTTCAGGTTCTGCTCCTCGAAAGGAAAAGAAAAACCATTCACGTTTTGAAGACTTGCCCGAGCTTGACCAGAGCAACTGGGTCAAAGTTTTGGATGCATCAAAGGAGCGCAACAAGAGACGTAGAGAAGCTGTTTTTGAACTGCCTGAAGGTGATGGTGACGCCGACTCCTCCCTTCCAAGTGACTCTGAATGTGAGGAGTATGTGGACGACAAGGGTAAAAAGAAGCGACGCCCCCTTCGTCTCACCTACGACAGATACTGCGAGAAGGGGAGAGAAACCCGATGGCCTCACTGGTGCGCGAGGTACGACGCCCTCCTCAAAAGCCCCAAAGACACCACTCCCAAAAACTATTGTGGTGATGACGTCAATGACCCTTGGTTGGAAACTCTTTACGAAGAAAAACTACAAGAGTTTTTTGGAACCCGGTCCTTCATCAACTCCAAACTGATTCCATCCACACTGATCAACATGATGAAGCGAGCTAGCATGAAGTACTAATTAAATTGCCGATATGGACTTGCCTTATATACTTTAATTAATTAAACCTGGTTGCAGTATTGGTGATAACATGGAATGACACACCTCTTCTGAATAGACTATCTAATCAAACTTGAAACTAGGAATTAGGAATTACATTGATACACTTGAAATCGTTTTGTTTGGAATTAATTATGCATTTATAACAATAAAGTTACCACAAAATTCATATTTGGATTCGGTTCTTTGCTTATCATAAGATACAAAAATCACGAACGGTTTGAAGGGACGAAGGACTTCAAAAAAGCTTCCAATGTTACCCCATATTTCAGTGCGGTTGAAGAGACAAAGAATGAGATTTTCATCCAGAGCAGCCGCGGTTCCAATCCATTCTTCCAGTTCTCGACTGCTCTTTTGTTTTCTTTTCACTTTCTCGATTTTAAATCAATTGAATTTGAGGAAGTATATTTTTGCAAAGTATTATTGTTGGAGCTGATTAGTCATGGCAGGGAAGAGCAAGGACGCAGCCGCGGTGGACGCCGTGTTCACTTATCTTCGGGACCAGAATCGGCCCTACTCCGTGAACGACATGGTCCTCAACCTCCACAAGGAGCATGGGAAGGCAGCGATACAAAAGGCTCTGGACAAGTTGGTCGAGGTAAGAACAAGTGCAGAAGGACCTTATCCTAACTAACAACTTTCTTCTTTTATTTATAGGATCAAAGGATCAGGGAAAAGACGTACGGGAAACAAAAGGTGTACGTCCTGTCACAGGCCAACCTGCCCGCAGCCGCTCCTGAAGAGTTGAAACAAATGGACTCTACGATAGAACAGAAGGAGAAACTGATCAAGGAAAAGGAGGTCAAGATTAAAGAGGTTCAAACAGAGTTGAAGGGTTTGAGCAGTTCAATGTCCACTGAAGAGGCGCAGATCGAAGGGAGAAAGGTACACACACGCTTTTACAAATGCTTATTTTACTCTTGTCTGAATGTGACTTTCTTTTAAATTCATAGTTGGCCAAAGAGAATGGAGAATTGGCTGCAAAGTACGCCAAGTTTGCTGACAACAAGGTGGAACTTGTGGACAAGAAGGAGAGGGAGAAAATTAGGATGGATCGTGAGAGGACTTTGGGCGAATGGAGAAAGAGGAAGCGGATGTGCATGGGAATGGTCAATACTGCTTTGGAAGGCTGGCCTGGGTCCAAAGAAGAATTGTACGAACAATCTGGTCTGGAGACTGATGAAGAAGTTGGAGTAAAAGTTCCACTGGCTTAAGTGTTTCAGAATCAAAAGAACTTACACACTACGCTTACGTTTTTGATATCGTCTCTTTGTGAACCAGTGTTTTTTATTCTCAGTCAAGTCATGCAATTTTGAAATCTAAAGCGCTTTTGTTAGTCGTACTTTGAGTGTTTGTTCCTATAAAAAATAAACTTAAATAGTCACATTCCAACAATTTTTTTGACAGTAGTAAAAATGTGTTTATTGAGTCTTCCCTTTTTTATAGTACTCATCATAGTAGTCGTAATACTCATCAACATGGTCAGAGTCAAGATATGCTAGAAATAAGATAAACCCAAAGATTAACAGATAAAACGTAATGACGGCTATAAATGGCCACCAGGAATCGTTATGACTTGTCATTGCTGTATGATGGTGATAAGGAGGAGTGATCAAAGGCGTTATTAAATTAGAAGTATGGTGATGGTGGTGAGGTCGATGTCGATGATGATGATGATGCCCTCCAGAAAATGAGGACTGGTGGCTGTGATGATGATGCCCTACGCTAGAAGTGTGATGATGATGGTGGTGACCTGCTTTACGACTTTTTTCATTCTTTCTTTGCTTCGTAACTTTGTCTCCAGAGCCCTTCCGAAATTACTTTGTAAATTAGAAACGTCATAATGATTACATTGCAAACGTTAACTTCATATGAGGAGACAAAAAAGTACCTTATGCCGATGATGGTGGTGGTGATGGTGTGACCTTCCATAATGGGGTCTACGATGATGATGGTGGTGATGAGGATCCATTAATCCCTACAAGAGCAAAAGTGCAAAATGTAGACAACCTGAAGAGTTGACATTATTAAGACAAGGGCAACGTACATGTCGATATCCAGGTCCAAAGCCAGGTTGTCCATACATGTATCCAGGCCCCATCCCATGCATCTGAAGAAAGAACATTTAGTGAGTGAATTATGCACTGAAGAAATTATGATCGCATCAACTTACCCCAACCCCAGGTCCTCCCATATGAACATTTTGTCCTGCATGACGATGACCATGGCCCCAGTGAGGTGAACAAGCCGTGGTACATTCAACCACCAGAAAAAATAGCAACCCAAACTGCAAAATTGCTCTCATTTTAGAAATTCTTTTTTGAAAAATGAAAGGCTTCTGCTGAAGACACTTGCCTAGTCCTCTCTTCCAATGATGCTACTCTGCAAGAAAGACTTTTTACAGCGAAAGTACTCATTTTTTTCTCCAGAACTTTTTTCTTGCCTTGCATTGGCATACATATATCCTGATGAAGAAAGAAGCCAGGCTACCTGGAATTAATGTTAGCCTTATGTATTCGAGTGGGATTCCCATTCCTTGAAAGGTCTTCTTTTTCAAAAGCATGAACAAACAATAATGCAGGGGATATGAAGATGAAGACTGTAGAATACCTGCCACTTCCTACATCATCTTCATCATCCCATAAAAAATGTTAGATGAAAAGTGAGATTTTGAGATTATGAAGAGAAGAGATCAAGTTCAAGGTTGCCTCAGAAGAAGAATAGACAAATAACAACTTTCTCAAGATATGATGGCAAAGGTTTCGTCAAATCAGAAGAGATTCATTGTAAAGAAAAAAATGCTTTTTAAAATGATCAAGGAATGTGACAGGATAACTTTTTTTATGCTTATCTCGACAAAGAGCAGACCTTGAAGAAACTCATCAGTTCAAATGCAAATTGGTGACAGTAAGTGCAAGGTTAAGTGTTTTGTTGTAGAAAATTGTGAGATTTGTAAGGAGGAAAGTTGAGACTTTGCATTTTCCCTTTAGAAATTGGGAACGAAACCATCTGCCACTGCTACACACAAAACAAAACCCGAATCCACTCCACAGTCACAAACAAACTCATCCTCGACTCGAACTGCTTCTCATCTGTTCTTTTTCATCTTCGTCTCGTCAGCCGCTGCTAAAAAAGTTCTAAAGTTTTACAAAATTAACTTTTAATCAGAGTGATTGATTTGCTCTCTCTAAATTCATTCATTCATTCGGTGACTTAATCCAGCAGCATCATGACGTGAGGATGAGGACGTCGAAAGAGTAAGGAAGGACAAAATTAAGCTCAGATATAAAAGTTCAAAGTTGTAATATTATTATTTATGATGTGTCCTTCGCAGGCTTATCAAAACTGCAATAATAAAACTGCGTTCTGTGTGTGTGTGTGGCCAACGTGTCCTTCTCTGCTGAGGTTCTATAAAGTTGGGTAAGTGCCTAATCTATATGGAATTATTTTTTGTGTTTATTTGTGTGTGTGTGAGGAATGGAATATTCATCATTTTTGGTCGTGTCATCATGATTTGATAGTGTGTCTTCTGCCACGAAATTAGTGGTTTCTTCTACTGGTTTGTTAATTTGTTGATTACCTAATCCATAATCATGCCTACCATGTCACTGTCTGCATGCATAGTGTTGTTGCAGGATGATTTATATTGGTAATTATTATTATTATTGATTGATTCATATATGGAATACATAAACACTCAATCACGCCACGTCTAGGCAGTTCAAGTTTCGAAGGAATAAAGTTTAATGGTCAAAGATTGAACTGAATAATATTCATTTGGTTTCTTTCTTTGGTTTTCTAGATTGACGAAAGAAATACTGTGCAGACGAGTCGTGGCTGGCGTAGGATTATCATCTATTCCGACACCGAAGTAACATAACATAAAGGACGACACTGTGGTATGAGTGCCTTATTTATTCACGCTGAGAATATTTCACCAAAAAACCCTCATTTTTGTAATTAATTAATTGCAGGTAGTCCACAAAGTGTTTACGCACATACTGCGGCTTCATAATAGTAGTTCTTTCTTTTGGATTGGTAGTCCGTGTCGGTCGATTTCCCTTTCGTAAATGTAGGTAAGGGTTTTGATAGAAAATAAATAAAATGAAATTGCGTCATTCTGATGCAATCCATTGTTTTTTATTAGTATTTATCTCGTATGTACATTATTTTCCTTTTTGTTTTTCTAGTGATTGTGGCACTGAAGATGAACATGTGGGGAATTATCGCTAGTTCTGAATAACTTGGCCAGAGCAGATGGATATTTCCCTTAGTACACTGTACTGCAACCCTCAATCTTTTACGTCAAGTGTGGAGTACCATTGACGTAGTAAAAAAGAAACATTAATGCCGACCCAAAAGAGACGGATGATACTTCAGTATTCTTGCTTAAAGCAAAGTATTCGCAAGTGTGAAAATACATCGCTCTTCTTATCATCATCTTGTCAGTTGCTGTTTAATGACGTATTCGTCGAGATGTAAGGTAAAGCCAATACTACATGGACTTATTCACTTATTGCTTGACGTTGATTTACCTGTCATTTATGTCACTTTCCAGGAACTTCCATTCCCTCACCGACCTTTAAATCTTACATTGTAGTCAACATTCCAAAGAGAATCATGTCCAGTCCTCCAGAGGGCGATGAATTTGAGGCTACAGATAGCCATCCAGGACTAATGTCTCGTCGCTTGTCCAGAAGAATCTCCGTAATGAGTAATGGTGGTGAACTCCCACGTAAGTTCGGGACATATCGACATTCGGCTCAAATTAAAGTCGATGTTTTTGGTATTTTTGATAGCAATGCCTTGGTTTGGAATGGACATTGGTGGGACACTAGCGAAATTGGTTTACTTCGAACCTTCAGACACTACTCCTGAAGAGGATGCTGCAGAAGTAGAAACCCTGAAGAACATTAGAAAATACTTGACAAATAATAAGATTTATGGGGAGACCGGACACCGTGACATTCATCTGCAAGTATACAAACATTCTTATTTTTAAGTGGTCTGATGATCTGAGTCTTATACCAATTTTATTTTTAAACAGATGAACGACGTTATCATTGGCAGCCGTAAAGGGAGTTTACATTACGTAAGGTTTCCAACATCAGAAATGGATAACTTCATGCAGTTGGCGAAAGCGAAGGGAATGGCTTCTTTAGCATCCACGGTGTGTGCAACAGGAGGTGGTGCCTTTAAGTTTGAAAAGCAGTTTTTATCGGTAAACCCTTTCCGTTGGTATAAAATAAAATGTACCACTGAGAACAAAATTTTAAATCATAGGAGCTCAACCTGCGATTGCACAAATTTGACGAACTAGACTCTCTAATTCGAGGACTTGACTTCATTGAAGGATGTAGCCAGGCAGAATGCTATTACTTCACCAATCCAAAAAGGGAGGATTGCTGCAAGGTTCCGTTTGATTTCAGTGATCCTTATCCTTTTTTGGTATGTCTTTTTAAAACACGATGTTGATGATGAGAGAAGTAATTTTTGTTTTACTTAAGGTTGTAAACATTGGATCGGGTGTAAGTATGCTTGCTGTCACAGCTCCCGGAGAATATAGACGCGTTACTGGAACCAGGTAATTTCAACATATTTGCTCATTGGCATATGCATTACTATGTTTCTCATCGGAATTTGAATTGAATTTGAATTGAACAGCTTGGGAGGGGGTACATTCTTAGGGCTTTGCTGTCTTTTAACTGGTTGTTCCTCATTCGAGGAAGCTATTGAACTGGCCTCTGCAGGAGACAACACTAAAGTTGACAAGTTGGTGAGGGATATTTATGGTGGTGACTATGAAAAATTTGACTTGGACGGAGGAATCGTTGCATCGAGGCAAGTTGGCTGTAAAATTACAATTCCAGTGTATCTGATAATTATTATAACAAATGCATTTAGTTTTGGTCAAATGATGTCCAAAGAAAGGAGATCAACAGTTTCCAGAGAGGATCTCGCTAAAGCCACTCTCATAACGATAACTAACAACATCGGATCTATCGCAAGGATGTGTGCTCTTAATGAAGGAATTAGTAAGGTAAGCATCACAGACTTTTCACTGTGAGTTGCAGTTGTACAGTTCCTTTCATAAAAATAGGTCGTGTTTATCGGCAACTTTTTACGTGTGAACACCCTATCAATGAAACTCCTATCGTACGCAATGGAATACTGGTCAAAGGGACAGCTCAAAGCTCTCTTCCTGGAACACGAAGGCTATTTTGGAGCAGTTGGTTGTCTGTTGGCCTTAATAGCCCAACGAGAAGACTACATTCGGAAACGAAATTCCAAAAACAAACTACAAAACGGGGAGTCGAGTCCGGAAAAAGAAACCGGAAGTCAAGATGAAAACGGTATAAAAATGAATGGCCATAATTCGAATGGGGTTGGTGGCACGCAATGAATTTGACTTAATTCTATCAGCATTCTCCGACATTATCATTGAGCGTCGAGATTTTTGTATTCTATGTAAAGATTATATTTTGTATGCAACAAGTTGTCATATTCGTAGCTTTAAAGTAATTATTACCCAAGGTACTAACGAACTACTAACTGGCCTGTGATGTTGACTGCATGCCGTACCAAACTCAAAACATAATAGACGATATGCCTACCTACAGATTCCATACTACAAAATCATATTTTATACACCCATTTACTTAAATGTCAGATTGTTGAATATTATTTTGTATAGCTTTAGTTTATCTCTCCGCACGAGAATTCCGTTTATGTAAAGTCAAAAGTCAAAAACTATTTTATTAGGGTACCAAAACTGACCTATACTGGAAGGAAGTATTCCTTACGAACCATATCCATATCATCGACTAGGGATAAATGTAAACTTAGTACATAACGTAGTCCTGAATTGCTATTTTGGTGCCAGTGAAAAATGTTACCGTTTACATTTATCTACGGTGAAGATCCTCCCTCCTACTTAAAAATACTACGTAGAATGACCATTCCAAAGAGTACTGGAAAAGTAAAACATACAAATGTTGAAAATGTAGCAATAAAATAGCCCATTCAAGATGTGAAGAAGTCATTTTTAACGTAATGTGAAAATTTATTGTAGAATTATTAGAAGAAGAATTTTTAGAATAACTTAATAGTAGAGTTTAATTGTAGCAACGTTTTTCTTGACACAGTTCGTGTTGCATTCCCAAAGTGTGGAGAACCTGTTTGCATTACCACCACAGCCGTTGTATGAAAAATGTTGACATTGGTTTGAGGCTGCGTCGTAGTAAAAGCTTTCCATGAATGTGCCCACATGGTTTCCCGGACATACGATTCCACTGTCCTTTTCCAAGTCACAAAACACGAGTGGAAACTTTCTGGAATTCAATAGAAATGCAAAGTTGAAAGTTTAGGATAAATATGTATGGTGCATACCTTGGCATTCTGTTGGCAGTGGTCGTGGTCCCGAAGATAATGCGCTTGTTTTTTATGGAGACCGCTGCATTTCCTCCATCCGTACGCTTAAAGAACATGTCCTCGGCACCGGAAGGGGATCGCTTTGGTTCATCTTTTGGGGCAGCGTCGGTCTTGGTCACTTTTTTGTCAGCCCGTTTCTCCTTTTCTACATAAAACAGGTCAGTAGGAGAAATGCAATTGAAGGCAGCCCTTACCTGAGCCAATAGCACTGTCCCCTGAATCTAATGAATTGTCCATTTTTGCCGGTTCTGCTGCCCCTGCTAAAATTTAAAAAGTAGTACATATTTCTTTATCCCATCCGTTCATCATCATCACCCTCGGATAACGGTTGTGGTAGTGAATTGACCCCTGCAATTAAGACGATGAGAAGAAGGACAGCGCAATGGAATTTGGTCATGGTGAATTGAATCTCCGAAGCTTTGGTCAAAAGAATTAAATTATGTGGTTGGAATGGTTTAGTGTTAGTGAGCGTCGACAAGTGTAAATCTGCTGGTCAATTTGTGTAATGAATTTATGTAAGGTTGATTCAACAAGATTCATTCACAAATGGGAAAACAATAAGTGGTGTGAAGATGAAGAATAGTGCCATTGTACTTATGTCACCAGCTTCCCGGAAGAAGAAACATGTCCAAGCCATTGATTATTTAAGCATCCTTTTTTCAATGTGTGCAAACCCTCTCGGTAGCTTTTGAATGCCCTTAATTTCTTAATGGTCATAGATATGAACCTAAGGACTGACTACTTTCACCTTCCGAACCGTTGGAGATTTCATTACCGTTTCGTGAACTTAGGATTTGAGATACGCATGGGTGAATGGTTTACTTACAATACTTAGACCAGACAAAAACTTATCTCACATTTTGATTGCTAACACAAATCTCATCATTACCTTCATGTCGGTTGTAACAAACAACCAACCATCATTAATGAGTAATCAACGTTTTATTTTTATAGCAGTCTTTATCTTTAGTTTACAGTGATCCACTATGTACTATATTATGATACGATCAGTTTTCCTTTCCCTACAGAAATTGACACCCGTAAAACCCAAGAGTGTTACAGACAATACACAACATCCTTGCAAGTTAGTGCGTTTAAAACATGAATTTATTGTAAAGTCTAAAGAATTAGAGCACAAAATTCACAATGATTGAAAGCACTCATTACTTTGTTTTTTTTGTACGAAACTTGCATTTTTGCATTGCATCAGTTCACAAGGAAGACTTTTACTACAACACATGTAATGAAGACGCTTCATGCAAGGAGGATCGGTTTGCAATTTATGCTCATCCCTGCGAATAACAGGCTTGTTAAAATGTAGAACAATCATGGGGCACAGAGAGACATCATGTTGAGTTGAACCTTTTGTTGTATGTAACCCACCTAATTGCGACTTAATTTTTTTGGAGAGAATGAAAGACCTTACACAAATTATTTTTCTTCGACATTGGGCATCAAGCATTATTGACATATAATCGACAATGAAGCGATATTTGTGTATGCGACAACTTTTCCTTTAACATCCACATTGACGACATTGTCATTGGGCAAGCGCACATTTCTGGAGTAGCCGTGGGATTATTGGGTGTTTTGCAAGTGAGTTTACTTGTTTTGCACGATGATAATTATTGATAATCGCACATCAATACCACCACCTATGCAAATTGAAGTTGAAATAATTACCTATACGACTTAAGGTTTGCAATTCAATACTGTTTGCAGTGCAGTTAATTGTTTCCAACCAAGGATAGTTTTACGACTCTGAAAAACATTTACAAATAACAAATTTATGCCAATTTTGCAAAGCAATTAGTATTTGTGTCACTGTCACTTGAGTCAGGTATTGTGCTGTTAACCATTTTAATGTCGCATAAATTCATAAAATTACTTTATTAATGTCTATGGCTCAGCCTCAACGTTTTAATGATTGCGTTCAGTCTAAAACTTCGTTTGAATGTGCATCTGTCACTTTTAAACTAATTTCAAATCACCTTTAGGTGAAAATTAGGCTCGCTTTTACTCGTAACAAAAGGGGACAATAACGGAATCATTGCAATAATTGGCTTTCTTTCAATAAGGTCAAAAAAATCTATCTGGCCCATAGGCCCGCCTGGTCACCGATGACTCGGTAAGCAAAAGTAATTAGTCTTCTATTAATTTGAACCCACTCAAGCGTACATTGGTCATCGTCATTGCTAACTTTTCCTTCCCTGTCTCAAACCAATGACCATGAAAATTGCGTATTACATTAAGAAATACATATGCATTCAAGCACTTGAGGGGGTAAGATGACATGGGCTCACTTATAGGTAAAACCGTGTCGATCGTCTCAATCAAATTAAGTAGAAACTATACCAAAGTGGTGAAACTCTCGATACACATTGTGCATAGAAATACGTTTAATTTATTGGGTTTATTGTTTGTGCCGCGTTTGCCAATTGTAATTTGTAATTGGAATTGTTTTCCACAAGTACGCAACATCCAACTTTTCTCTAAAGAAATTGTGTACATTATTTGAATGAAATTGTTTTTTTGTCTTGAACTCGACAGAGATTTCTTCGTGGTTGACGTGATAAAATGCTGTGATTTAAATTGGATTATCTTTTGCCATGCGTTTTACATGCTTGTGACGTGAGCTCTCGTTTTTTTCAAGAGGGAACATGACATGAGATGAAAGCAGGAATTTATTATGTTCTTACAAATGTTTTCCTATAGATTTTGAAAAATTGGTCTTTTTAAAATTCAGATTTAAAACTCATGACTTAATTTTCTACTGAAAATGAAATGAGGTTTCTATAAACAAGATGTATTGTCCTCTGGGATGCGTATGTTTCAGAAAAAGAAGCCGACGAATGAGATCGAGATCTAAAAAAGCAAAAGTTTTCGAATGTGACAGGTACTTGTGTAATGTTATGCCAAACATCCTAGTCTTCGTGAAATTATTTCTGGTTAATTTCCTGCTGTTTATCTTTTTGAGCCTAAATCTGTCATCACTTAAAGTATCTAAAGTTTATTCTCTTTTGGTTTTCTTAGAATAGAAAAGACCATCATAATTTACCATTACCTCATGATACTCTATTTATTTAACAGATCGTATAATGCGAAAAGTGGGATATTAAGGAAGAATTTGTTCCATCCATTATTGAGTGCAAGGCACATGGGGCACTGTGAGAAAGTCTTTCTGAAAATGAATTAACACTTGCAAATTAACATTCACTGCAGTTGCGGACAATAGGGTTCAGTGTTCATAGATTTTGGTTAACTCTTGAGACATCAGAAGGATGAACAATTTATCTAATGAGTGATACGATATGGAGAATGCTTTGAGCCCTCTTCGATTAGATTTTTGGTCATTATTACACACTTATAGCACCTATTCTGCATTCCATTTTCAAAGGAGGTACCTAGAACATAACACACCTCGTAATCGTTACATCCAAACATTGATTGTCATTATATCAAACCCATAAAAAGAACCACAATGGCATCATACGAAGTCTATTAATTCATAGAGTTCTATTCGTCTTTAGACGCCTTCTTCAACGACGAGTTTGGTTTATTTTTTATACAACAACGTCGCCTTTACAAAGACGGCTTCACATAATAATATGCCAAGCCAAAAACCTATTCTACATTTGCTATTTAACGTGGTTTTAAAAAGATTGAATTGAATTCAGTCTCTTATAGCTTAACTCATCTTCACTTTCTCTGTTTTGCTTATAGCTTTGCTCCATTCACAATTCTTTTCGATTACTCGCACTTTATCTGTATTTAGTCATTTCACATTTAGTTCCGTTCTTTCAGATTAAAATTATACTCAAAACCCTACTAAATAAATTGAAACTGACTATTCAATTTTGAAAAGCACACACACAAACAACACACATGCAACAACACTATAACCTACCTACTCAATCGTTACTTTTTTAGCCTTGCATTTGCGTTGGCGTTGTTGGCGTGATGCTCATTCAGTGCAGTTCTTCTCTAAGTCTTACGGCAGGTGCTTCTTGGTGCAATTAGCCCCTTCCGTCGCATTTATTATTCATAAAGACTCTCCATTTTCGTTAATGCGTATTTAAAGGTAAATGAATAAACAAAATAATCAAAAATAAAACAAGCCAACAAATAGTAAAAAAAAAGAAGTTTTCCTTTCCTTCCTTCTCATCCAAGACGTTTTATATCATAACTCGACAGTTTAGAAACTTGAATGGCAAATTTTGAGATGAATAAATAAACAAACAAGGAATGAGTCTGTCTTAATTTAAGATACTTCATTTTTCATCTCACTCCTCAGTTTTCAGTTAGTTTCTTTAAATATCTTATCATATTGGCAGTATCTCTCTCAAGTGGCCAGTGCAGAGTGGATTCACTTGAGATATTTTTTGGCAGCGTTTTTAGGTAATTATTATTTTTTGAGAATGTTTTGATCGACACTTTCTTAAGCAAATCAAGGCAAGTATACGAAGTTAAGCTGCGATGGGTTGACATATGAGCTAATTACTTCAGCATCCGCAATTACATTGATATAATCCATTCACGCTTTAACAATAGAAGGAGAGAGAGAGAGAGGGTGCGAGTGTATGGCATTCATAAAATGTGCAGTGGCAGTACAATAATGATTGTAAATCAATAGGGTCATTACTAAAAGAGGCACATTTTCTGTACGCGAGTAACTTAACTTTTTAGTGTTCAGCAAAGTCGTTTCATGTATTTACCCTAAAATCAGGAATCGGAGAAATGAGTCTGCTTGGCACAAGTCAAATCAACTCCAAGACTGAAGTGAAGTGAGGGTCATAATGTGAGAATTTGAAAGTGAGAAAAAAACGACTTGGCTGGAGTGAGTTCCTCCGACTTTCTCCTATGCCTTTGAGTTTCAGTGTGAAGTGAAAGTGGACGTGTCGATCGATTCCTCCTTCTTACATGAACAAGTGTTGAGACGGAAGAAAGTGGCTATACGCAAGTAACCAACCAAACTGAATGCCGATACCCGGGTATTTTCTTGATACACACAGGAGGACCTTGAAACCGTAGTGCAACGCACCAACAGCCAACCAATCCACTCCAGAAGACTGTGTCATGCCATTATTATCAAAGTTGTGTAAGGAGACGATAGAGTTACACGATTAATTGAAGACAGACAGTCATTATTGTGCCTTTGAACGTTACATATGTAACTCATCATAACTCTCTT
>JAQIWU010000066.1:0-42608 GCA_034696445.1 Isotomiella minor
GAAAGCTGTCTTCGGGTGTTGGCAGGTAGTGCAGAATGGATTAGAGTGTAGCACGATTTTTATAATTTTCATTATTATTACACACACACACACACACCAACAAACGTACCACTACTACTCACTCGTTCATCATTATTTTTATGTCTACTATTTCCATTCACGAAATGAGTGACTTTTTAAAGCCAAGGAAAAGTGGTGAATGAGAAAAGAGTTGGATGGATGAATGAAAGAAGAATGAATGGGCAGAGAGAAGAATAAGAAATGATTTTTTGGTTCTTTCCATTAAATCTCAGGTATCCTTGGTATGCGCATGCACACATAAAAAGTGAAGAAAATGAATCACCAGGATTTATTTAGATAAGCTTGACAAAGCAATGGAGTTTGCTTCCTTTGCATAGCTGGATGGATGGATGGATGGATGGATGGATGGATGTTTGGTGATGAGTTGGGTTACTCATCCATAAAATAAGTACACAATCGCACTCATTCCAAAATCTTCTTCTTTTCTTTTTCAGATTTAAATTTGTAGCAAAAGGCAAGGCAATAAAAGTAATCTGAAAAATGCAAGTGAATAAAAGGATTTATCCACCAAACAGCAATGAAGTAAAAAACGATCTCTCTCTTTGGAATGCAAAATAAAGGCATGGTCTTGAACTTGTTCACCGCGAAATGTTTACCCTATGCTGTATATCGTGTAATTTCGAGACAATTTTGTGGGCAGCTTCTTGATCCTATGGACTTGAAGAAGGAATGCTCCTCCATGCCACTTATGACACTGAGCAAGAAAAATGAGGAGGAGACGTGAGATACAATTTCTTATACGCTCAAACCAATTGCAACTTTGAAAGCACGCATTCTGTTGTTTTATATAATTCGCAATTGCTACAAAAGTCATCTAGTTAATTGAGACAAATGATGGATGGAATGATGTACGTTCGTTCCTCTTGTTACCCAACAACAAATGCTGAACAACAGTTATATTCATCCTATCCTGCTCGCTCTTCCATATGCAAAAGAGTAATGATCTCGGTTAAAAATATGTTGATCTCTTCTTCAAATCTTCAATCATCAACATTTGCCTTTCTTTTCGACACGACTGCTGTGACTCTCATTCAAAGGAAGGCATATAGTTGACTACATGTCGTGTGGGATGGATGGATGGATGGTGGGTAACAGGTACCCATATACCTGCCCATAAAGAAATGCAAAAGGCAGAAGAGAGAGAGATGAGGGCGTATGTCAAATTTAAATCGAGGCTTTTAATGGAGTTATGTTGTGTTGTATAACTCATAAAAAAATAATTCTTTAAAAATATCGTGATCTCAAAGTAATTTCTGAACCATTGAATGAAGCCCCTTGTTCTTCTTCTTCGTCATTCATCAGATCCTATAGGACGACAGACTAGTAATATTCACAATCAAACTGTAGGTATGCAAGGCATGGCAGTTAAAAGCCAACCACCATGACATGTCTGAATACCAGTGCAATGATGATAAGTAGGATAATGAAGATGATAGTTTGTTTTAGAAATAAGAAGAAGAAGAATAGAATATCATTGAATATATGTATGCTGCTATATTAAGAAAGACAATCCGATTTCCAACAGCACGACAACGAGGATGATGATGAAGTTGGTATTTTTATCTTGAGTGTGCACAAACGAGTAATGAAGCATGTTAAAAGCCTCAGCGTGAATTGGATTTGGAGGATTGGATGGGTGGCATGGAAATTTTTCCGCACTTGTTAAAATAAAAGACAAGACACACACACACACACACATGTCTTTCCTTTACTGTGTTCACCCCTAGCAAAGCCGGCTTTAACCCGTTTGTGCTTATATTTATACTTTGACAGACAATTATGAGCAAGTGTAATTACTGATTTTATCTGAGGATGTAATAATGAGCACAACAATATACATCGACCGAGAATTTTTTCATTTTTCTCTTCTTTATGTTCCTTGACTCGACTCTAATCATTATCAGAGTCTAATGTGCTGGAACAATACACATTCACAATGGCATATATAGCAGCAGCATGATATTATAACCTTAACTGAACCAACATATAACATTGGCAAATGGCCTACGCACGCCGCAATAAGTCAGGGCATTGTTATTTCGTTAAATGAAAATTTAAATCATCAAAGGCAAAAAAAATTATTATAAAGGCATCTAATTTAAACAATGTTAAATTAAAATTTCAAAGGTTCAACGTTGTTGGGTCGAATCAAATGAGGGTTCTTACATCCATCCATCCATCTGTGCAAAAAATCATTAATTCGGCATCGTCATTCTATATTGTACTGTGCATATACATACTTTTTGGTCGACCCATGCAATGATGATGATAGTAATAATAATAATAGCGGTAATGATTATATCGCGTTCATAATATGACACATTGGCATTTAGCAATTCGACATGCACTTGATTTGATTCGACCAGGACGATGATATTAACTTTGTGGGATGATATGAGATGCGTTATAAAAAATATTATCCCTTGGAGCTTCATTACCATTGTTACCATTGTCTTGTGTGTTGTAGTACTTGAGAAAAAAAATGACATGACATGCCACGACATGACACAATGGTAATCTCACGTTATTATGCAGCCTAAAAGGTCAAGAAGAGTATGAATGCAACACATTATTATTATTATTATTATTGGACCAGGGAAAAATCAAGAGAAAGATGGCTCATATTTTAGATATCTTTGATGATAAAGATGAAAAAAACAAGCATTTTAACATATTGTAATAAAATAACGAGACTCTCGACTATTATTACAAACTGAATGCTGCTCTAATAACGATAAACATACTGAGAGCAGAAACAACAGAGAGAGTCGCCCGACTCTTGTTCTCTCATCTCTTGCTTTAATTGAGTTGAATTTTAAATTGGAGGGTTTCATTTATTCCTCCAGACAATAATATTATATTTCGTTAGATAGATAACCTCGGTCCAGCTCTTGGCTTGGTTTAATTTTATGTGGAGGAATGGATGAGTTAGTTAGTCAAGTTGAATCCTTTCAATGGTTCGATTAATTGAGGAATGGATGGATGGAATCCAACGCTCCAAGTCGGTTAGTTTAAAAGCCGAGTTCTTGATGATAATGACGACGATGAGTTTGAAGATTTCCATTCTTTCCATCATCCCACCTTCAGCTTTTACCAACTGTTAGTATTTACCTTCCCACTAATAAAGCAACCAACTTATGGTAAAAAGTTTTGACTTGGACTTCAGTCTTCCGCCTTTTGCATCAAAACTAAACTAAAAACCATCATTTTTTTAATCGATTAGACACAGCTTGCCATTGCAAGCATTCAAGCAATTCAAAAGAGTTGCTGGTTATGTAAGCAAAGTAAACCACTGTTAGATAAATGTAACGAAAGCTTGCTTGCTAATAACTGCTGCTACCGTACCGTCTCTGTGAATCATCACTCTTCACCCGAATATCAAAAATTTTATGAGAAAGAGAGGGGAAATGAGGCCAACAGAGATACCAACTTTAAAATGAAGGAGGAAAAAGGGATGGATATGTAATTTGGTTAATCTACTATCTGGAATTTGCCAACTTTACTTAACTTGACCTAACTCTTGTTCGTTGGAAATCTGTTCATGTCTAAAAAGCAAGTAGCAAAATGGTAGTGCAATAAACTTAAAACACTAAATTACAACTGCCCATAAATAACTCAATTTTTTACCCCTGAATAAATAATCTGGGCTAGTTAGTTTGTTTGACAGGATAAAATTATAAGGCATTAATTTTATTTAATTTCGCACTGGCTGAAATGTGCATCTTAAAAACTTGTAGTCTGGTCTGCATTATGTACTAAAAAAAACATCGGAATGACCGGTTATTAGTGGATGGATGTATTCTACGTCTAAAATCAAGTATGAGAACCCAATGTTTTTTTAAGATGCCAAGTCTGGAACTCAGCTTTGCATGTTCATTTCCATTTGTTACGTGAAGTTGAGAAATTAAGTGAAAATCCTCTTTTTAAAAGAAGATAAAAAAAAAGAGACAAAGAAGAGGGGAGCGCGGATTTTATTTAAGGTGTGGAAAAAATCATGCGGTTGATGATTCCGTGATGACTTAAGTAAGAAAAGGATAAAATGTATAAAAAAAATTAAAGCAGTTAGTAAATCTCTTTAGACCAGTCATTGTTCTTGTGATTATCCTACTGAAGTAAAACAAACTTTTTACCTTATAACTTTTTACGTAACCAAAAATGCAAGTTACTTGACGTGTCAACTTTATATTTCATTTTACAATAATGCTTTTTGTTTTTCAAGAGAGTTAATCCTTTCTATGCACAATGAGAAAGCAGCCAAGCGAGTCAGTCGACGAGTAGCTACGTTCGCACAAACTAATTCAAAACTATGTACTACTACACGTTTTATAACTTTGTCAAGGTAGTTTTGTTTCGTAACATTTGCTATGATGACGTGACAACACTCAAAATCTAACTAACTTTCACCACCAAGAAATTCTTTTTGTGCAGCTGAACCAAATGACGAAATGTCCATTCGTTCAAAATTATTTTTGTATGCCTTTTTCAACTTTCAATTCAACTCACTCGAGCAGAGTCTATAGCTGTCAGCGTCAGCATTCGAACTGATGCTGTGCGTGAAAAGAATCTCTAAATCCAGTTCCTCTCCAGTGTGTTATTGTATTGCAGCAGACTATTTTTTATATTATTGGATGCATTCACACCTCTTAATATCCCCTCTTAAAGAACCCTCAATTCAAAGCAGAAGAAGAAAGAAAAGGGGTGAAATAGGATTGTGCAATTGAGTTAATGTTTCCTGACACCTTTCTTTTGAGAGAGGAAAAACGACTCTTCAGTCCTGGATTAGTTAGGAGAAGAATAGTGGACAAGAGAAGTGGTGGCTTGGCATTTAAAATAGTTGGCGTTGTTGTTAGGCTTTATTATACCCCTGGCTGGCTGTCTTTTCCCAACGTAGCAATTAATCATCTCTATTCAATAAATGCAGAGCGAGATAAGTAATGCATCTTCATGTTCTACGCGAAGTGGGCCAAAGATTTAACTCTTTTCTATCCAATCAGCACAAAACACATGCCGAGAGATTTTCCTGTAGTCAGTTTGACCAATGTGGAATACGAATACGAATACAGCAATTGATTTGCGTTTATTGTGAGCATAAAATAAAATGATGTGGAATGTGTATTATACATCACCATCCCATTTACTCTCACTCCACTCAGTAGTTGTAGTCAAGCAGTGTTGAAATGATATTTTATGAGACGTATTGAAATTGGTATGCGTATGCCGTAGGAAGGACACAGTTTTGCTTTTGGTTTTGGTTTGATGATGGTTCATTCGCCCAAAAGGTTGGCTGCCTGCAGAAGACAGGAGGAGATATTCCCATTTCATTTCCGTTTGCCAAAAATTCGGCAAATCAAACTATTCCGACACAACTGCTGCCTCTTTAATTCACTCTTCTCTTACTCCGACTTTTCGCTTGACTTGACTTCACCAGATATCTGTGTATCTGCTGTAGTGTGATTCCACATTTCATTGCATTATTGCATGCATGCGTAGGTACTACACAGAAAGAAGAGGGGATGTTTCACTAGAATTCCCCAGGCTTCCTTCTGCCAGCCATGCTACACACTGGATAGAAAACACAGGCACTGTCTGTGGGCTTTTTATTCATTCATTCATTCCTCTTTTGCATTGCTTTGATTAGTATTAGTTTTATTGAACTGGTAGCATTTGTCAATAAAATGGATTCGAATGATGAAGAAATGAAAGGCACGATCAAGAAAATGCTTTCCTTTTAGTACCACCTACTTGCTACAACTAAACTCGCGTATTTACGACCATTTCTTCAGCTATATGGATGTAAGATTTGAGTTAGTGACTCTGAAGCAGCAGCAGGCTAATGGACGGATCGATTATATTATGCTGCTATGTAGGTTCTTGTTGTATCGTATGCGTCGAGTTTTGTATTTTATATAGTAGTTTATTTGGTTGGAAAGTTAAGTTAGTTGCTTGGATGAAAGAACTCTGTGTGTTGTGTACATTCAATAAATCAAAGTACAACAAGATTGATGATGATTTGAATGAAGGACAACAACGTTACATTTACATTACACTGCATTACATCAGACAAAACATCACGGGAGAATACGTGATACGATGATGCTAACTACTCTACCCTAAATCCAATCCTTTCTACTCAGTCAAGTCAACCGAAATGCAAAAACTATGAAAAGCTCAACTTCAGATTAGTTTAGCTGATAGATAGATAGCTTTCCGTAATAAAACTTTGCTTCAATCTGGAGCTCTGAAGTTTTTGCAATTTGCAATTGGGTAACGAGGCACGACACGCAAATCTGCATGCTGTAGATTAATGCAATAGTGTTTTTTACATCTTAAGGTATAGGTAACCTTAGATGTGATATCATGACCAGGCAAAAGTAGTGGACATGGGAACATCATTCAAAAGTGTTTGACAAACTTTTAGAAATCTGTGACTGAAAGAGTGAGAGGGATGGACAAGAGTTTTTTTTTTCCTTTGACGATGACTTGGCAATTTGATGATAAAACAGTTGACTTTTATGGTCGTTTACTTTAGCTTCTACATTAGCAGTCAGGAGGAAGGGTTAAGTGCATCAGAGAGTGTCTAAAAACAGAATGATTAAATGAGGCCGAGAAACTTTTACTCAACTTTGCTAAAATTAAATATCTTTCTGCCATCAGAACAGACCAGTCTGCTGTATGCGCAGTCATTTATATTCAGTCCTTTTAACTCGATTCTCATTCACTCAACTCTGCCTGCAATCATCATCATCAACTTTGCTTGCCATCCAATCCACCCATCCCAATGCATGAATCCGTTTCTCAGCAATTCATGCACAATTTATCTTGGACAATACCCAATCTGCACCACCTTCTTATTTCGTCAGTGGTGGTGGCATAGTACATTATAACAAGAACGAGGATGTCTTCTCTTTTCATTTTCCTCCTAGATGACTTGAGGGTTGAATAGTAAATGAGAATTATGCCAAGTAGTAAAGAGTTTGGCTGAAAAATATTTGATTATCGGCCTCAATGTGTTGTGCTAGTGGTGTTATAATGTATGGCATAGGTTCATCACTTAAATACTTAATGTGTGCACATGGAGACTGACTGTGTGCTTCTTCTCTGCTGGTGGATAAATAGATGGATGGATCATCGTCTCATCTCATCACCATCTTCATCACTCACACTCACACAGCTGCTGCATACAAAATAGGAGGCCATCGGGAATGAAAGAAAGAAAGTATGGGCATAAGAGAAGAGAACAGAAGCGAGATTTAATAGCTGCTGCAATGCACTTTTTTTTGCAATCTAAAATAATATAAAGTTATATCAACGTAATCAAGAGGGACATGCCTGCATGGATACATATAAAATTGAATCGCCATAGTGCTCAAAAGATTTGCTATTGGCAATGATTGAATTGACTAATAAAAAAAACCAAATCAGTGAATGAAGGAGATGAGGTGCAACGGTTTTTGCCTATGGGCTAGCTGGCAATGTGTGCCTTGTCTTTTAAAAAAATGTTGGTTGTTGGTGGTTGATACCGTAGTAAAACTTTTGCTTGGCTAGCTAAGGTTTATTAATGGCCATCGCTTATGAATTTGACATGACTAGAATCCCACTGTCTCTTTCTCCATTACACATCGCATTACATTACAGTCAACTGTGTGTGCGTGGAGCAAAATAATCTGCATGCCTGCACCAGACAGACACACACACAAACACTCTTATGCAGTCACGTCCTGAAGGAAGAGCAATTATACTTAACTTGGCTCAGGTTTGAATTTGAAAGTTTTCTTTTTTGGACGACTGACTACTATTCTTGCTGGTGGGCTAGGCTATAGGTTTGAATTTGAAAGAGGAAAATTCTGACGTGATATCATATCATGATGCTTGTATATTCTACAAGAGCTTCGAACGATGGGATGTCCCCGAGAGACGATGTCGGTCGATGCGCAAGGATCGTTCCATGTCGCAATAATGATCATATGCATATCAGACTTTAAAATATTGAGAAATACAATCATAATGATCCGTCAACCAACCCACATCATCCCATAGTCAAATCATATAGAGACGGAGGCAGGGTCGCCTGCATAATATCCATTTGAAAAGGACAGATTATGTCAATTATCCAAAGAATGGTCCGCTTCACTCTTCTGCAGAGATGATAATAATGGTACGTGTACAACTTTTTCAACCTCAGAAGAGGATTATCATTCCATTCTCCACACACGTTCTGTACCTTGATCAAAGTTAATAATAATGTGACAAGTGCAAGAGCCTCTTGTGGGATGAAATGTCACTATTTTCTAAAGAGAAATGCGTCCACCCACATCAAAGCTCAATCACATCAATTTTTCTTTCCAGCAGGCTTAGCCTGTCTTAAGAAGACCTAATGGAATATGGAATAAAATAAAATAAGGCTATGTGTTATCGCTACATACATGACGCACAGCTACAAGAACAGAACCAAAAGACTTTTAAGAACTCAAATAGTAGTTGTTGGTGTGTGTGACACATGCAGTTTAACGAACTATGGATATTTGATAAGAATTTTAAGTGCGACGACTCTGTGGCATGATGGTGTGCAGAAATAAAGGAGGAAGTGAGATGATAAATGTCTTGAGAGTAGAAAAGATGAATACGTTTGTGCATAAGTAAATAACTTGAAGTGGGTACATTAATGCACATCTTCTTATATTAAAAAGTCTGTGAAATGATGCACCACCATGCCACGAAGATATATGACGGCTGGAGGAAAGTGTATTTTATACCACCACCAGCCAGTGTCTAATATGTATTTGTGTCACATCATTGAGCAACTATAGACACTATATTTATGTGTCACATGCAAATGTTATGGTAAAACACGGAGTAACAGTAACTCTTTCCTATTTTCTTAAAAATTTCGCAATAAGTCATCAATCCCTTCTTCTCTAGGAGAGCACAATAGTTGTCGAATTATAAACCAACATAAGTTTGTGGTTGTAAATTACCGGTAAATTCCACCTCACCTCACATCATCAGTACAATTGAAGGAAGGAATCCATGCGGCATTAACAAATATCCCCCAGATGCAGATGCCTAGAATGTGTCTGTGTGATGAGGGTGGTGAAACTCACCCGAAATAAAAACTCTGTAGAAGAAAGAAGGAGGCTGAAGTAATTGTATTTACGATGGTACTTAAAGAAGGAATGGCCAAAGAAGAGACCTCCACTAGAGCCAACAGAATCATTAAATAAGGCGGCGAGACCACATTTCACAGAAATTTGAATCAAATTAGAAATTAACGACTTGGTGTAGAGAAGGACAAATGGTTAGATCAGGCACAAGATAAAAATGCCTGAAATAATGGGAGTAATGAAAAGACACTGTAAGCTTCGGTTGTGCCATGTCATTATACTATGATGGCATGGCTATGAGCTTTCCTTCCTTCGTCTCTCTTGAGGCTTTTTGGTTGGAGATGTGGTGGAGCTGAACAAATAAATTTTATTTCGCACAATAAAACAATAAAAGTGGGCCTGGTTGGTTGGAGTCAGTATTAAAATCGGCCCACGTAGATAAAAGTAAAATAATCATACGCACAGATGACAGGTAAAAAGGTATGCAAAACATATATAAAGTGGCTGGCTACAAAAGAAGATAACCTGCTTGACTGACTTGGCAGTAATGTTATAGGCCTACTGCCATTTAAGTACTTTGTTAATTTTCTCATTTGGAAATTTTTATTTCCTCAACTCCGCTTTTTATTCGCCTTAAATAAAAACAACAACATGGATCCTAGAGAGGGAGTATTTAAGTGAATCAAACGACGCGTGTCATGTAATGAAATCAACATCTTTTTCTTCATTCTCAAGACCATTTTCACGTGCATTACCATCCTCTTTTGTTTGCAACCATAATTTCCTATGGCCTGTCAGAGAGAAAGCTTTTGGACTCTCGCAAATATACGCAGCAGTTTATTTTATTCTTTCCACATTTCCAATTCGTCCAGTCATGCAGAAACCGAGAAATTCTTGTACGTGGGTAAAACAAATGTCTTTAAATCGTTAAGCACTTTCAAATAGGTAAGTCTGGAAACAAACCTTTGACCAAAACGGTATGGAAATAAGAACGTTTGAGCAATAGGCATGATCTACAATCTTAAGAAGACATACCTACGTGATGATGAAATGGGAATAATTCAAGTGAGAAAATTTCACTTAAATTTTGTTTTACTTTGAGGATACATGCGGGCTAACCCAGTATGGACTAAGTTTTCTCTAGTAATAAATCCCCTTTGTTGGTGGGATTAGATGAAACAAATCCACAAGATAAATTACACTTAGAAATAACAATAATAACATGCTTCTTCTTCTTCTTCTTCTTCATCAACTTCTTCCACCCTTCTACACCCTCCCTTCATCCTGTCCCAACTTAATGCTAGATTATTCTTCTCCGCTTTTCTTTTACTCACATGCTTTGCTGCTATTGCTGGGTTCCTGTTTTCTTTCTCTCAGAGGTTGAGTTTTTAGAAGGAAAGAAAGAGAAGAAGGAAAGTTGGTTGGTGGCGGAAAATGGATGGAATATTATTATGGCGTGAAGTGAAGTGTACAGAAGAGGAAAAGGCGATGAAGAGGATGGAGATGAGAGAGTCGGTTGGGAAGATGAGGTTGAAGAAGAGAGAGAGGATGTGGATGTAATGAATGTATGCATGAGAATGGTAAAATTCACATTTTCCGTACCAATTATTCCGTAGTAAAGCTGAAGCATGTCAATGTTTGGTCCATCTGTTTGTTCCTTCTTTTCAAAAATACAGGAAAAAGTAGTACTGCGTGGACAAATTCTACTATATTTAGAGGGTTTTGTCTTATCTGAAATTTCCTTAATCTCTGTAATGACGGTTAAGCTATAGATCCGTATAGAAGTCGGGTTACGTTAGCGTTACAAAATGCTGATGCAACCGGTTTATTTTCCTATTGGATAAAAACCGACCTTTAATCAAACCATGGGATGTCTGCTTCGTTGCCTATACATGTAAAAGCGAAGAGACCTTCATCAACTTTCTACACTTATTAACATTTCCGCGGTGCTTTTCAAGGTACATAATAACGAAAGCGTAAATATTTCTCTTCAACCCAGTTTAAAAATATGACCCCCCAGCTCCCACGATTCGGATTGTAATTCATTTATCTCTCATACCACGGCATACCACACATGGGTATGTTAAGACGAAAGGAATTTTGGTTTTGTATTAGACAGCCTCAAGTTGAAGTTGTTATACACCGTGTGCATGGGAAAACAATAATCCTCACAGCTCTAAGCTTTGGCAAACAAAAGTTCCCCTAATGATGTATGGCCTAGGGACAAGGAAAGAGGGAATTTTGCACTCGGTTTGATGACACTGTCAGAGGACCAAGGTTTTTCGTTGTTAAGGGAGTGAAGTGTGAGAAGTGAAAGGCAAGCACTGCTTTTCCTAGGAGAGAATCTCTCCATCGGTGGTAGATTTGAAGGTCACCTTGATGGCAGTTCTGTGTGTACCATGCTCTAACTCATCAAAGAGGCTTACGTTGAGCAAAGTAAAGCCAACTAAATTAACTGATCCAAGTATTTCCAGTGTCCTACACACCGAAAGGAGAAATCACGATCTGACAAAAACTGGATATCGATCAATGCATCCAGCTCAGCCAGTTCAGTTCGTTCGTGCTAATGTAGGGAAACAGAGTCCGCAGAAAGAGAGCATTCCATTTGATTGTGATGTGATTGCTTCCCTGCACACGAGAAAATCAATTTTTCCATGTGTATGTGGGTGCACACAATTTATGAATAATTAAGTAAGGTCATTTGTACTCTCGATGCAAATTGCTTTCTCTTTCACTTTGGCATTACCTCGATCCACTTATGCATGGGGTTTGACATGTAATCCGAGGTTGATTGCCGCACAAAACAGAACCGAGAGTTAATTAAACTATTCATATATAAATCGCTCCTGGTCGTGCATATCATCCAACAACAAAATACACACATATCATGTCGTAAACCATTAGTAATAACAGCCAGCGAGTAATCAATTCTTGTATTCTCCTTGTCGTAGTCAATAAATTATATGAGCCCCTCTGTCTGTACATGAATATGGCAAATCAAAATGATTTCGTATCATCTCCTCATCTCATTATATTTGATGTACTGGTGGCATCATAATCCGCATTTCCAATCAAGAAGAATAATTGTTGCCACTAGAGTGAATTAGGATTAGATTGAATAGCACCACCACCACCACCACCGAAAACCTCGCTGCATGTAAAAAAAAAACATTGTGACTAGCTAAATCTAGTCAACTCTTCTTTTATGCACGAGAAAGCGGATGGATGAGTGCACACTTTTTACTTGGCGAGGAAAGTTGAGAGAGAGAGAGAGAGTTCTTTTTAGAACAACATGGATTTTGCATCTGTCATTGTCTATCCCATGGAAAAAATGGCGACAGGGCACGACATGACATTATCATACCTATTATTCTCTCTATCTCTCTCTCTCTCTCCATTCTCTATACTCTAGTATTTCTTCTACTCGGCTGTACGTAGTATGCTAACTAATAACAGGGCTCAGAACATAAAGAAAGACGGAAAAAACTAGAGAAAACGCTATATTTTTTCGTGTGAACGTAGGAAAAAGGAAGAAGGTCGGATACATTAGGACGAGAGAAGAAGTATGTTGTATGTTTGCATATAAAAGTGATGGCTCCGTCATTAATTCCTTTCTTTTCATAATAATAAAAAAATCTTTTGGATGGAAAAGTTTGCTTCGCTTCCCTCCTACCTTCTTTCTTCATGAGGAAGAGAGACTACATTTGTCTTGAAATAAACCACAACCCTGGAGTTCGTTTTCTCCAGTCAAAAAAAAGGATTCTAGTTACTTAGTTAGAGGCACACATTTCTATTATTAAGTCTGGATTGGATACTTATTTACCCAGTCAGAATGAGAGAAAGCAAGAAAACACGATTGTGGTAGTAAAAGGACGAAGAAAGCAGGCTATAGTGTAGTAAGTAGTGGTACAAGGACAGTCAGTCTGATACAGGTGGTGCAGTTAGTTTAGTTTAGTTGGTTGCAAAGGGGAAAAATTAATATAAATTGCATCCAATCTATTTTCTCTTCTCCTCTCAACTCTCTTTTTCTTCTCTCTTTTTTTTGGCTTGGCATTGTCTGCTCTATTGTCTCGAATTTCGTTCTTTTTCTCCTTTCTTTCTTTCCTTCTTCTCTTTCATCATTCATTCGTCTTGCCATGGAAGCAGCAGAGGGACTTTAGTTGGTTGTACTAGTAGTTACTCCCGTACATATTTAGACAGAGAGTGAGAGAGAGGAAAGGAAAGTAAGATAAGGGAAGATAAGATAACAGTTAGAGAGAGAGAGAGAGAGTAGCACTGTTGGCTTCTCTTCTGGTGCAGTAAAAGTGGAATAAGAGCCAAGTCACCAAAGTGCAGTATAGTAACAACTGTGTAACAGCAGCAACCTTAGACGAAGAAGAAGAAGAAGAAAGGGGAAAGAAGAAGAAGAAGAAGAAGTAGTGGACTACATTAGCCACGCGAAATAATAAATGAGTATTGAGCTTTCTCTTTCTTCTCCTTTTCTTCTTTTTGAACAACTTTCCTTTTTGCCCATAGCTTTTACCATCCATCCATCCTAACACCAGAGTCGCCCTGCTTTCTTTTTCTTTGCCATGCCATCCAACGTAACGTACGTCACGTCTTCCTTTGTTTCCTTTTATTTACTGCCTTTCACTATTGCCGGCCTACCTCCACGCCGTGTCACCTTCTTCAGAGACAGTAATGTCTCCACGTATCAAATTGCATACCATCTCTCTCTCTCTCAGCTTTTCCCTGGGAGTGAGGATACAATGTCACATTATCATCCGCAAATATACAAAAAGTGGAAGAAACTAGTTCTAACTGCAAACTGCAACAAAGTTTCTTCCTTCATCGGTTAAAAAAAGGAGTAAAAGCATTATGACGTGAAAGCTTTGCCTGGAGTATCTATACCTACATCCATTAAATAATCCTCACGTAGGACAACTTGTCATACCAAAAAAAACATTACTTTCTTATCTTCATAGGGTGCGTCTCTCAAAAGTAAAATTGCAGAGAAAATGAAAGAGTAAAAAAAAAAAGAAGGAAAGGAAACAGGGATGATGATGAAGTAGAATAAAACCTACAAACAAATGAGGTCACATTGAAAAAAGTGTATTCAACCAAGGATCACGTCGACTGTTTATTCAGTGTAAAGGAAAATATGCTTCACCACTTTCACCACGTTGCAATGCAAACTTTTTCAAATAAAATAAATAGACATGGCTCTCCTTCTCCTCTTTCTTTCCTGTTATTGGATTTTGCTTCCTTCTATGTTGATTGCCTTCTACATCATACGACTTGTCTTTTATATATCGCCCACTTCATTATACTTCCTTTGTTCAACCCACTGGTCTACCCACTACAAAGTCTGCTTTGTTTTTGTTAAATAACTTGCACCAAAAAAAGTGAAGGAAAGTGAGTAAATAAGTGCCACTGAAAATCAAACTCTTTTTCCTTTTATGAAGAGGGAAGTGGAAAAAGTGTAGGGGGTTACGGAGAAGAAGCCTGGAGAAAGTAGAAAAGTTCAATTTTCATTTATTCCTTTTTTATCTCACAGGAACGTTATGTTGGGTACATGACGAATTCAGTATTCAAATCAGAATTGAGTGAGTAGGTATTAGAGTTAGGCCTTGAAGAGGATGTTGGATGGAAAGACAAGACAAGGGGAATGGAAAGGCACTACAAAGACATCGGAGGGTAGGATAGGGACGTAAGGTGAGTTAGTGTAGTGAGGCACAAGTTTCCCATTTCCGTTTACCATCCTCCTTTGCATACAAAGGAAAGGGAGCAAATCAGCGTGAATATTTCGCCTCTCGTCTCCTCTCTTCCTGTTACCATGACAATTGACAATGTAAAGTATATGTGTCTACAGCACGTATTGAAAGTGTAGAGAGACTACAGAACCCCGATGCTTTCACCAAAATAAAATATTCTGAGAATACACAACAACCCAGCAGAGAAAAACTCTATACCAAACTTTTATTTGTGGCCAATCAATTTGCCCCTGTCTTCATGTTAATGCCACGTCAGTCAGTAATGTTTAGAAGAGTTGATTACTTTTTTGTTTGTATTCAAGTACAAATACCTACTTGAGAGCCTCGTCTTGTTTCATAAAAGTTCAATTTACAGCTTGTCTCTCTGGTGTACATGGCGATGGACAAGTTACTGAAAAAGAACTCAATGAAAGTTTTTGGAAAGGAAAAGAAAGTGTAGAAAGTCAAATGAATGTTGTCATTGGTGGAAGTGCATACAACTTTTGGATTTAAGTTGAGAAAAGTGTTGGCGATGCAAATAATCTGAAATGTGGGCAGGTGCACACGAGGCACTAGATCGTGTTCTCTTTTCAAAAATTCAAAGAAAATGGCTGCCAGCGTTTCTGGGGGAGTACATCTTGTGTATATTCTGAATTCTATGTATTGTAGTAGTATGAGCATGCTGTCGGCAGTTTGTGCTAAAAAAGTGTTACACACCTTCGTTTTTTCTTTCATCTCTAGATATTTCAATAGCACAAGTTTTTGGAGGAAATATTATCCATACTTTTTCTGAATCATGCTGGCTGCTAACCTAAAGGTCTATCGAGTGTTGATGGTGGGAATAATTTAGTAATTTAGATTCTGTGAAATGACAAAAATGACTTTCACACTCTGTTATTGTCCTTGTCCATCCAGCTAAAGTCACAGTTCAGAGTCCACACCCTGTATCCTGTATCCCATTCATTCATTCATTGAATCTGCAGGATATTACATAAACATAAACAATCGAGTCCCTTTCCATCTTTGTTCGCGTAGGCCGTAATATGAAATGGTAGAATTAATTCTTATGCCATGACAAGAATGACCACTATTTATGCATTTCTCTATAACAATTTCACGCAATAGTAATTAAGCTTTGTTGATTACTTACCGTTATTATCTGCTGGACAGTCTCCGTTGGGTTCACCTCCTTCGTCGTCAGATTCGGTCCCAGAATCGTGGTCGTCTTGAGCCTGCATAAGAAAAAACCAGAAAGAGTGATTAATTACCTTGATCTATAAACTTTAAATTAGTCACGTTTATAGGCAACCTAACTCCAACTAAGAACTTGAATAATGGATCGTCAAAGACGTCTAACGAGTCATTTTATTATAGGTACACAGTTAATCTAACTGACTCCGACGTACAACCAACATATTGTATTTCCTTCCCCAATTTATTCAACCTCATTAGATTGAATTGCCCATAACGCATGAGGCTTTGACTTTAGTCTTTTGTTCAACTACACTAGTCGAAGCAAAAATAAGTACAGAGAATAAAGGCAGCATGGTTGAGAAGAGGAGATCTGCGGTTTCAAACTTCAATACGCCATTGCTGGCTACACCAGTTTCAAATTCAAAACAGTATTCATTGAATTCAAAAAGAACTTTCCCCAAATCCATGGTGAACTTCGTTGAGATCATGTATGAATTTTTTCAATGAGCCTAGTGTCAGATGCTGTAAATATGCCGATGTTTACATTATGCTCACCTATCTTGCACCCGAAGGGTTGCCAAACTGTAGTACGACAAAGAAAATAATCAATACAGAAGGCAAGGTGGACAGACAACTAGGTATCCTCTTTCAGGAAAGTACGCAGAGATACATTCCAAAGCGTAGAGCCACATCGCTTCTTATGGAAATCAGAAAGTTAAAACTTAAGAACAAAGTCGCTCAGAATCGTTTGAATTGATCTTGAACATTAAATCAGCAACACCTATGCCGACAGGTGTTGGAGGCGTCATCATTGCAAAGTTCAAAAGGTCTACTTATTTCTGGACCATGGATTTTTGGATATTCCATTTAAATTGAAGTTCCATTTCATCTCATCCTTCATCCAGTTTGATTTCCTCTTTTGTGCCAAAGCAAACTAAAAGCTAAGAGAGAGAGAGAGGAAGGAAAGGAAGAAAGGAAGTGGAGGATGGCAGGAGAGACAGGGACTTAAAATGCATGGAAATGAAACGGATGTGAGGTAAACGGGAGAGGAAATATGAACAACTTTATTTTATTCACTCTCTCTCCGACATTCGGGAGAACTCGTTCTCTATTTAGTCTTTTACGTTACTACTCTCTCTCTCTTTTTACTATGCTTACTACTCCCTGTGACTCTCTCTCTCTCTCTCAGGACAGAAGAGAGTAAAAGTAAACCTGGTTGAGCTGAACAGAATAGAAGCCCACTTTATACACGCTTCACTTTTGCTTTCCTTTACTTGCTTTGGCCTCTACTCCTTTCCTTTTTCATTCATCCTATTCCTCCGTGCCTGCCTTCGCTTGGTTTCCTTAAGCTCTGAGTGAGAGAGAGGAGAGACTGTTTGCTTGCTTTCCTGGTCGTTTCGGTCCATACACCCATGGAATGAATAGAAGAATAGAGACATTGCAAAGGAAGGGAAGGAAGGCAGAAAGAGGAGAGAGAGAGAGAGGACATGGGAGGTCGATAAAGCCAGAGAGAGAGGAGGGTGGCCCTACTTACGTCAGAGGTGGAAAAAGATGTATTAGTTTCCTTTGCTTAAGTTTGAATCATAAATCTGTCTTTTAGACACGTTGCTTGCTTTCCTTTCCAACACTTGCTTTCTTGCATTAGTTGTAGACTTGGACTTGGTTGGCTCCGTTATGTCGTAATAATAATAATATCCATCCATACACACACACACATACACAGACTGCCCAAAATTATATCACCTCACCTTTCTCTTCTCTCTAGCCTAGCCACCCAGGCTCAGGTTGAGAGAGAGAGACGTTACTTAAACTAACAACTCTGGAAAGGTATGGTTTGTCTGGACATAAGCTCGAGAGTTGGACTTATCGACCAAAAGATATGGCCTGTTTCTCTGTGTGTGTACTTTGGGGCGAGAGTGAGACAGAGCCGAAGGAAGGTTTTGAGGAGAAAGTTGACGCAATAAGTAAAAGTAATGGTTTAGTTGGAATAGTAGCTCCTTTGTCGTCGTCGTGGGTTTGCTATTTCCTCTCTCTCTCTCTCTCATATATTAATGCAGTCTAATGGTTCAAATAGAGTATTCATGTAGCAAGAAGGAGCACTACTACTAATCTAATCTAACATAAAACAATGGGCCTCTGAGTTGGTTTCCACCTCACTTTCTTTTCTCTCTTCTCTTAGTTGTAAGTTACTATTTTCCAACTTTGTAGTTAAGTTCAGTAGTTCAAGTTTTGCGTCCCTTTCACTTCCTCCTCCTTTGTGCAGACCTAAGGAGATTTCGTTTGGTTTCCCTCTCTCTCTCTCTCTCCAAAATCCAACAAAGTTACTTTAATCCAAACTAACTATGGTCTTCAGGAGGAGGCTTCCAAAGATAGGAAGGAAGGGAGTGAGTGAGTGAATGAGTTATTTAATGAATTATTAATCTAAACTAAACAAAAGTATAAACGAAAGTTACATGTCTTCTCTGCCGGGTTATAAAGTTGAACTTTGTCTAGTCACATGACCAAAAGACTTCAACTTCCTCCACCAAACAAGGTTCCTCTTGTAGTCAGTTAGCTATTTCATTATTCAACCCGTCCGAAACAATCACTTTGTATAGGCTAATTAGGAGCAAATTCAAAGTAACCATCACTTATCGTATCTGACTGACTGAGAGGGAGAAATTTCAAGGTACATACTGCAACGCACGACCGGACATAACCAAAAAGGTAGCAGCAGCACACAACAACGATGCTATGGGACTTGGTTCTTATTTTCCGCTCTGCTTGGATAATCACAGGTAGTGGAAAATAAAATAAAAGTAAAAGAAAATTATATAAACGCTGCAAATTGCCGGGTAGAGAGGCTTAGTTAATAAGTCCACTTCTTCGGTCAGTGCAACGCTAGTTATACGTAACTAATACTTTACTTTTCCATTTTTTACAGATTGAATGAATTTTTCAATGACTGACTTGACTTGACTTCTATAAATTGCAGGTTATATAATTTTATACGTTTTACGTAATTGCAAAAAAAAAAAAAAAACTTGCAAACCAAACCAGAGCAGAGCAGAGAAGCAATACCGTGGCATCAAGAGCATGAACCGTACAGAATAGAATATAGCAAGCGTCAAACAACTCACCGAGTCACAATTTTTTTCTTCAAAATTTAGGCAAGAGTTGTCTTTCTTAAGACTTGCAGTTTTACCCATCTTCAACTCTCCTGTCTTGGGAAAATAGGCAGTTGGATTATTTGTACAACGTGTACCCCATAACCTTTGGTGGTTTGGTAGTTCTTTTTTAGTTGGTTTTTGATGGATGGTTTTCTGCTTTTGCATAATATCTTCCCTGTCTCCATTCCATGCTCTCTTTCTTTCAGATTAGTTATGCATTCGTAACGTAAAGGATCTTTAAAATGTGCACGTCCAAAAAAGTAGTATAGAAACAAACTCATTAATTTTTTTCCAGTCTTTTGAGAATGCACTCTTTTTTCGATTCCTCTTTTTCGAGCAAAAATTATCACGAGGAGGAACGTACCTAATTTAAATTTGAAACAATTCTATAAAAAAAAAGTGTACTCATTAATCTTACAGCCAATATTACAGCAGCGTGCATTACATCACGAGAAGAAGAGGAGCCGTATGTTTATTACAATTTTTGAAACTCTTCCCAACAACTTTCATCTCAAGAATTCAAGTGTAGTATATCACATCACCAATAATATTTTTTTCTGAAATAAATAGAGAGAGGCTAGAAGAGCTAGACCCACCCCACATAACTTTAATAGACAAGTTGATAGATAGGTGCATGTGCGCATCTGTGGTCGCGTTGAATGAAATATAAAGAATTCATTCTATTCTCTATTCTTTTGGCTGCCGACTGACTCCACTCACTCACTCATTGCTCATTCCTCTTCTGTACAAGAAGATATTTCTTTTTTTTTTATGTCCAACTGCACAAAACAGAAGACGGAATGAATCTTATCCAATCTGAATTTAATCCAATCAGAAGAAGAAGAAGAAGAAGATTCATTTATTTCATCCTAATTTAAAATCTCACTTTGCTTTCCTTCCTTTGGTGATCCTAAATGCTCCATTTTATACATACAAACCTTTCAGCTTGGAGATGAAGAAAAGCCTCTCTTCTCTCTTCTGAGAGAGTCTTTCTTTATCATTACACTTTCCTTCCTTCTCATTGTGCATTAAAAAGTAGAGAGAGAGAGAGAATGGATGGATTGAATCGAATCTCTTGCTCTATAAAAAAAAATACTTCGTTATAAACTTTGCTTTGGCTGCTAAACTCTCAAGCTCATCCATAATAATAATAATAATAATAACGATGATGATAATAAAGTCAGAGAGTCTCGAGGTTTAACAAAATACCTTTTGCCTCCTTCTTCAGTTCGATTCGATGTTTCACTGTCATGCATGCCATTTTAATGAGGAGGCATCTGCCTTTGCTTTGCAGCCTATCGATCCATCTCTTTACAACACATTACGCCACATGCACTTCAGTTTCAGTAGTCGCAGAGCCCAGCCAAAGTTAAAGTCAACTTCTCTCTCGGCGTCGAATGCAATATATGTGGTGAGGAGGAATGAATGCACCCCGTTGGATTGGATTGCATCGTATTTTATCTCACTTTCTCGTACTACACGACGTAAAAAGTAGTTGTAGTAGTGCAGTTAGTAAGTAATAGTAACATTTGAGTAATAACCAGCATAACATAGTAGTAAAAGTCAGGGCGAGGGTGGGTGGGTAGAGAGATAGAGCTTCGTGTGTGCATGTCTCTTAAGCCTTGCAGAAACACACGACCAGAATAAAAACCTCTTTCATAAAGAGTTGAATGAATGAATTGAATGACTATCCTATATGCCATGTCATTTCTTGCCTGCCTGCCATGCCTCTCCATTCAGATTCTATTCGGATATTCGGGTTGAACATTTATTTGGGAGATTTTGCTATGTGCATTTGATTTTGATTCACAGTTCTCTTTATCTCATGCCAACAACACCGAAAAACTCTAGTGTCTACCTTCCCTTGCCTGCCTGCCTCCCTGTAATAAATACATTCAAAAAGGACATTCAGAAACGGAGAGACAAGGCAGAGAGCGGAATGAATGGAGCAAAAGGAAGGAAAGAAAGCTATCATTTATGCTCTTAATGATGCTTTACTTTTTACTTTCCTTGAAATGGTATGCAAAATGTATGGTTTATATGCTATGCAATTTGGTGTCATGCATGCCATTCATTACCAACAATAACACAGCATGTAAATCATTTACTATTTAACCCAAGCAAAGCTAAAAAACAGTCAGTTAGTCTAGTTACCCTTGGAAATTACTCTGCTGCAAGGCATATTATGCATCCAGGTTCGCAGAATTTCTATGACGAAGCTTAACGCACTGCGGTCAAAAAAAATGACCATTCAGTCTATGAGTAAATTACAGCACAATAAATTGCATACAATTCAATGCAATTTTCCTCAATTTTGTTTCATGTTGAATTATACAACGACGGCAAAAAACGAAATAGAAAGAACGTTCGTTCCTCCCAGCCCAGGACAACTCAAGTTTAAACCGATGAACAAGATGAAAATTCCGACCTTGATGAGAGAAATGCTAATAATGTAACAATCTCTCAACTGATGAGTAAAGGATTTGGCTCGGCTCATGCAAATATATAAGAATGAAGAGATGAAACAATGATTAGTTAGTTAAATTTCCTCATTTTCTTAATAAAGTTATCGCATCATCTATTCATTCATACAATGAAGTGCAATCAAGACAGCACGCAAGCCGAAGAGCAGAGATGTGGTATGTAGGGTGTGTGGGATGAACTGAACCTGAATCAAATTTGAATGTCTATGCCTATGGGTTTCTTTACTGAAATATAAAATTATCATCTTTAGGAAACCGTACCATTATTATGCGATGCGCGACACATATAGCAGACCATTTAGCTCAACGAATCTTTAGGGCTTGGGTGGATTGATTATTTTGTCATTGGTTGGTCTTGCATCCACATGGTCAGCAGCGTTAATTTAATTCAGCAATAATAATGGCAGCTATGCCTTCCCCATTCTTTCTACACAAAACAATATCGTGACCCAACCATTTTCACTTGTTTCATAATCCAAAAAGATTCCTCATTCCCAACTCAATCTACATTATTTTGTTTCAAAAGAAAGGCTTCATTCATTGTACGACGGTAACGTCATAATCACGTGTAGGTAGAGAGTCCTCTTCTTGTGTCGTGCCAAGTAATTTAGCAACGTATGAATAGCAAAGGAATATAAGATTAGATGAATATCTATTTACAGTGTTAACTTTTAATCAAATAAAGTCAGACATTCAACAACCAATCAAACACCATTTTTTGTTCCCTTTTGAAAAACTGATTGTTTTTTTGGTTGGTATGGTGTTGCTGCTCGCATCTAATTTTTCATTTAGTTTGGTTTAGTTTTTTGTCCTCTCTCGATGACACGATTGTTGTGGGCTGTGAAAGAAAGTAACACTCATGTATATGCAATGCAACGTGATGTCGGGTCGAGGCTATGAAATGAAACTTCCTCAATCTTTCATTGTATCAAAAAGACAAAGTTATTGTTTGGTTATTTATTTGCTGGTTGATTTGATTGGGATTGTGACGATGATATGAGGACGGGTGAGATGGAGAAGAGCTTTAAAAAAGGCGCATCTTCCATTTGACTTTGACTTGACAGACTTTGCTAATAAATAATTCAGCCACATGTTACGTTATGTTGTTCGGTATAATGATGGCTTTGTCAGATTAGATTAAACCAAGATTCAGATTCGGATCATCGTCAGAAACCAAACCAAATCAGATCAAATTCTTTCTAGACTTTACATTTTGGTTTTTATAAGTGGAAAACCGGCCTGTCTTCTCTCTCCTCTCCTCTTGTCTCGTCCATCTCTCTCTTTCTTTCTTTCTTCATACCTGCTGCGGACAAATGCGTAAGAATTGTTACACATAATAATCCTATCCTTCCTACCTCGTCCATTTACGAATTATTATTATGCTGCATGATTACAATCATTACAAACATCATCCCTTGGATCGGATTCAGAACAGAAATCAAAAAAGTACTCTCTATTGAATACGAAGGATGTAATAATAATGTGTGTATGTGTGTGTGTGTGAGTCGAACGGGGATGTCGATCTGAGAAAAACATTTTTAACAACAATGGATAATAGCAAATCAGTCAAGGATGGATGGATGGATGGATAGTAGTTCTTTACACTTGCTGCACTCCTCTCTCGTCAGATGATAGGCGTAAGAAAGAAAGACAGAGAGAATAGATGGAAGGGAAGAAGAAGAGAAGCAGAATAATAATCCATCGGCAGACAATCAACAATCGATTCAGCAACAAGAAATTATAACAATGTGGCACTACTATTCACTTGCGGAGAAGTCGAAGGAAAGAAGCAAGAAGAAGACGGTGGTGGGTTAGTTAGTTGGATTGTAAAAAAGGACTTAAAGTTGCGTACACTACATTCGATTTTGATTTGACTTTGTGACTATCAATCGAATCTTCCTTTAGAGAGAGAATCGAGTACTTACAATGAAATGTACAAGATCAATTCTCCAAAAGTTAGTTTGTAATCTTGAAATAGCTAACAAAATAGCCATTATTCCCCTCACCAGTCATTCTTTCTTCTTCTGCTTTTCATTGTGACTGTATGCAATATGCATGCAACTCAGCTATGTTCTTCATGACGACGAGAGAATTCCTTACACATCTTCCACTTGTGTACTCCACTCACTGGGAACTTTTTTAAGCATTCATCCTTTCGATCGTGAGAACAACTACAAATAATAATAATAATTATCCTCTGAACGTAACTATACTAGCCATAGTGAATTGCTGATGTTGCACTACCTAAAAAACTATGCTGCCCTCCATTTCATCTTCAGTATAAAGCTCCTGATCATTGATGCATGGCTGAAGTTCTTCTTACTACCATCTGATGCTCTCTCTCTCACAGAAGACAGAAAAGGGTAAAAAAAACGTAGTAAAACGATTTGGAAGAAATGGCAGAGAAAAATAAAATAGTTTTACGTGTAAATAATTAGTTCATTGGCTGGGCCAACCGACTTGAATTTGACTGAATTGAATGCAATAAAAGTTATTTTATTACGGATCTCTTCTTTTCACTCATTTTCTGCTTTCCTTTTCTTTACCGTCGGCATAAAAGTTGAATAAAATCACAGAAGACTACCGACAGCAGTAACTGTGAATTCCTTTATAATCATCAGGAGCAATAAACAGATACCTAATACTTGCTTTGGAAAGAAGTCCCGCGATGCGATTACTACATTATTACGACTTTCTACACCTCGAGACAAGGTGAGATTGAGATGGTTGAGCTTCTTCTTCATCAAGTGCAAAAGGACACCGACAAAATGTGCAGAGCCATAACAACGCAAAACTTGACGTGTATTAACTGATGATGATCCGGCGGATATCAAGGATATTGTCTACATGCGAAGAAGAAGAAGGTGTTGTGTCATCATCATCGCCATTATAGCTTGGGTCATAATTGTTAAACAGATTTTTAGTACGTCGTTTTCGCATAAGACATGGCCAGGATGGATGATATTTTACTACCACCACTTCCTTTTTAGCGAGGGTAATTTAGGTAATTGGACAACGTGCCATTTATCACGGAGCGTCATCAAGTCAGTTATTATTCGCTACTAAATGCCAATCATGATAATATTAATAATCACACATGTATTTGGGCTCAACAAAGAACATTTATTGGGAAGCTAAAAGGAGCTGTGTTGTCGGCCTTGAATGTTCTTCTCTCGTCTAGTTAATAACTTCCCCTATAGCATTTGCGGATGGTATACCGATGGGGCTTTTCCATTTCTCTCTGGCAATCGCAATTACTGGACATCAATTAATAATTGGTGATTAAACCACAGTTCGATATCAAGTCAATGCTGTGTCCACACGTTTCTATAGTTGTCTGTGGTCACTTGGCAGGCTAATTTTAAATATAGACAGGAAGCGGACAACGACCTTTTTTCGCACACCTACAAATTTGCTCAAATATCCAAGTTTTATGGCTTCAATTTTTAAATTATTTTATAGTCTAGGCACAAGAGAATAGAAAAAGCATGGAAGTTTGTGCAGGTAGTCAACCCATTCTGGGTCAGCAAGCGTCCGAACCTCTTTCCATTTCCACATCCTAGCCTTTGTGCCTCACAGCAAGCTGTGAGTAGCAACCATTGACAATAAACAACATCACGTCATTAAAAAATATTGTAGGCCATCACATCATCCCGGACTGGTCTGACGGTCAGAATTATTGTGCGTAACAAAGTAAAAAAGTGTATCCTCTCATCCACACCTCACTTCGCTTCAAGTTTATTTAAAGGAAATGAAAAAGCACTCTTTTCTCCGTCCCTTTTATTCCACCCCAGACAATTTTACCCAGCTTTGAATCAAGAATCATCAAATAGGAAGATTGAGAATACCTGCAGTTTTTTACCGTCTTTAAACTCACTCAGAACATTAACTTTTTAAACTTAAGATCTCAGCGTGAAGGAAAAAGGGATCTAAAAGAAAAACAGTGGAAGGAGTCGAAAGGAATGATCTCTCCTCTGAAGAAAAAAGGATATCTCTAATCGAAGAAGTGAAGGGAGGAGGGCCTAGGCTTAAGTTATGTAATACCACTTGAGAAAATAAAGGCCTTTTCTTTCTTATCCATCCATCAATTATCACACCACTACCACACCAACCACAAATTCCTCTTCTGTCCGTCCCAAGGTAAAACAGGGAAGGGGAGAAGGTAATCAGACCCTCGTCCAAGGTCTTTGCCTCGGTTTACCTGGTCACTTCACTACAGTACCCTCCACTTACTCACTCACCTGGAAACTTTTACTATTTACATCTATTGTTCTTCTTTTTTATTTCTCCTACACCCGTGCAGGGACCGTCTTCTTGCTCGAATGGAATGAAGATTTCTTACCCACAACTTTACATCGGGGTAGATTTTTACAAATCCTGAACTAAAGTACCAGAGGTGGGTACTTTCAGTAAGAATAATACGGTTTGACAGCTTTCTCCTCGTTCTAAAGCCAAGGACATGATACCCCAACAACATCACCTGACATTATAAATTTAATGCATCATTCTGAGTGCAACTTGTTTGATGTTTCTTGAAGCAGGTTTTAGTTCCTTCCAACTAATGTATTATTATTATTGAGGTTGAATTGGTTGGTTTTATACACGACAGATTCTTCAAAAGGAATCATGGAGATGAGTGACGGTGGCTTGGTTATAATAATTCCGTATAAATAGGAATGCTTTCTGTGGTTATGGTTTAACTCTCTGGTGTCATCTCATCATCATGTCTCAACTCTTTCTTTTCTCATCCCTTTTTAAGGGGAAAGGTATTGCATTCGAGAAAGCCAGGAGTAAAAAAAAGGCCACGATATGATGCCATACCAACTTACAGATACTTTGCTCAAGTGCTTCCAACAGTCACCGTCACCAAGACAACTAAAACACGCCGTAGCTGTTAGGTAGGTATATTCTTGCGCGGTTGGTCTCTGGTCTGGTGGTATTCAATAACTCACCGTCAAAAGTGTCAACTCTGATAATTTAAGTCGTGGATTCGCCTCCGAAGCACACTCACTCACAATACCACCACACACACGGGCAGTAGTATGAGTAGTATGAGTAGTAAAGCAGAATGAGTGAGCCAAGTGAAGGACGATTTTTCAATTTTTATAATATGCCACTAGTCATAGTCAAAAGCAGTAGTGAGAGAGTGAAAGAAGGAGAAAGAAAGGCAGAGAGTGTTCTCGTCTGGAATGAATGCAAGGTTTTGTGATATGCATATTCCACATTATGGATGAACACATTTAATATCATCAAACCAACCAAGCATCCTTATTCTGGGAATTCCATTCCATCTTCCCATCCACCCATCCATCCACCGATCCTTTAGCTTCTGGAGAGAGAGAGGGAGAGGAGACTTTAAGCCTACTTAAGGAGACAGAGGCAATCGGGTATTATATATATTATTATGCATGCATGTGAATAATATAACATAACGTGGTGGTGGTGAGGGTGAAAGTGAGCTTTTCCAGTACAGTAGAGGAGAATGAATGTGTGGCTAACTATCGATCTCTCCTTCACTTTCTACTTTCTCTCTCCTGCCTGGTGGCACAGAGTCTCTCTCTCCTTCCTATCAACCGATACCAGGAGCAAGGAACCAAGTCAACCAAACTCTTCTGCTGTGCACTCTGCCTGCTCATTGCTGCTGGTTTGGTTTGGTAGGCTTACTTTCACCACCGATGCTAATGCTGCTACCTCAGCTTCCTCTCCTCTCTCCAACAATAGAACGAAATAGAGAACAGAACAGGAGGACAGAAAATAGAAGAGATGAGAATGGAATAGAATCCTCCAGTTTGTGCCTTCCTATACTTTTACTTTTACTCCGTAATATCGTAGTATTCCAGGTTTGAGACTACAAAGAAAGAGAGAGAGAGGAGGGAGAAAGTGACTGCTTCAGCCTCAGTCTGTCTGTTCTTCTGTGCTCTTTTCTTTTGCTACGAGAGAAACGAACTATGCTTTACATCGCATCACATCAGCTTAGTTTGCATAAGGCTGTGTGAAGAAGAGACGAGAGTAATAGAATAGAATGGAATTGATGGAAGAAACACCCACCGACTCCCCCATCCTTTTCTATTCTATACTTCCAAGTCTCCTCTTCCTCTCTTTCTGTAAGGGTTTATCCATCTATCTATCTACAGATTCATCAATCCAATAATATGCAACACGGATGGATTGAGAACCCTTGGTGTCAGTATCGATGTTAATGTACAATTACAGATCTGCCTCAAAATTTCGCACATTACAATTCCGCTTTGTTCGCTACTTTCTCCACTCTCGTTACACTGCCGATAAGTACAAGTTAGTACCAACAACCAACAACTTTTCATTCAATTCAGCTCATGTAATGCGGGAGCACCACTGAAAATAGTTCAGACAAAGTAACGTAAAGTAAAGTTGAAAGTAAACCCTCATCATTTTGTTTTTCTCGTTCCGCAATGTTCGGTGGTCTAACACACTTTTACTCCAGCAGTTTTCCCTTCAGTGAAGTTTACTGTGTAGAGCACAAAGGAAGGAACGTGTAATCCGCAATACGGAAGTGAGATGAGGCTAGCAAACCAAAAATGCTTTGCTCATGACGATGTTGATGCCTCTATAGCATATCGGCAGTATGTATGGTTATCATTATGCAATTAAGCTAATCCTCTAGTTTGTAATACACAAAAGTTTAATGAATTGGGCAGAGCCATTCTCCCAATGTGTGACGCGTAAAAGAATGAAGTGCGTAGTGTACCATCATCATACTACTGCATTAATTCCATATTCTGCTTCATGATCTGGGGGGATCGGATTAAATTACAAAATATCTATGTAACATTTCGTATAGACCATTATCTCGCGCTGAAGCAGAGAGAGAGAGTATTTAGCAATTCCATTATTTTGTGTCTCTTTTATGTAAATCCATTGTTTGGTGTGTGTATACGCAATGAAGGAAAATGAGATAAAATGATGCCACGGAATAAATTACCCGAAGACATGGGGTAGTTAGTAAGTCCATTACTATCGCACACTCATCGCCATCAATTCTCTCTGCATTTTTGATAATCATTTGCACACATTGTAGAAGATGTAAAGTGTCTTGTTTTCCCCACTCTCAGACTGAACACGCATGAAGAGAGAAGATTGAGCACTACCGCAAGCAAGCAAGCAAGCAAGTAAATGCGAAAAAAGAAGTACAATATAAACAATTCTTTCATCCATTCCTTGACTTCGGCCAACAACGTGTAGTTGGGAAAGTAATCAAAGGAGCATTTGTGTACATTTACATTAGATGAGCTCTGCATGAGAACCATCAAAATCATCTTGAACAACGCTGCCCGGCCTTTCTTGAGTGTACAACAATTATTATTGCCTTGACTTGTTCTGTTCTGAATGTAGTTAAGAGAAGAAGGTGAAGTTGCCTCTACTCCCTCCATGAGTTAGTTGGTTCGTTAAGTGGCTGACTGTGCCAACATAACAACAGTTCAAATCTCAAATCAAAGCTAGTCATGCACGAATCGATTATCGACATCACCTTTTAGAATTTATAATAGAATACGAAAGACCCAACTTGACTAAACCATCATCCAACATCCAACTACTTTACCAACTCTCGACTCAAAGGAAGAAGGGGAAAGAAAGACACGACGCGACATGATATGATGATGATGATGATGATGATAGAATTCGATGCGATGAGAAGCAACTTTCAATTCAATTCAGTTCAATTCTGCTCACTCTCCAATTCAATTTCCTTCGTAAAATAGTTGTGAACGAGGCAAGTTTACATTACTAAAACTTCACAGTTGACTAAGCCATTAAAGTACGTTGAGACTTTTAGAATGGTTTTATCATCATCTTCATGACTCGTCTCTCATGGGATAATCAAAGAAGGTAGTAAATAGTCTGTGAGACTTTACCACTACTGCTGCTTACTGAATAATTTCGTCTCTCTAGGTACAGTTACCTTTATAGCTATAAGCCAGGTTTTGACTTTGTAGTTAAATAAATGAGATTTAAAAACTGCTGCATTACGCAATCAGAAAATGATGTCAGGTATAAGCGGGTTCATTAAATCTTGCTTTCTCACTCATTCTCAGCATAATATCGTCGTCGTCGTCGCATTATTTCCTCAACAAGTCCAGCCATTGTTTTGCCTCCTTCATCGACTTAATTGATTGAATGAGTTTAGATTTTAGCGGAGACAAAAAAAAATCTATTCAAAGTCTCCTGGCCAGGAGACTTTGTGAAACAAAACTAATAGTCCCAGTATTCCCTTTCACCTATATCACGAAACCCACAAAAGATTCCTCCTGGAATTTTATGATGCAAAGTAATCATGTGCTCAAAGTCTTCCTCTTAAGCCCAACCAAAGTGGTTCAGTTTAACGATGGTTTTTGCTACCTTTTATTCACTCCATTACACCGAACTTCAATTTCAATTAAAATATCTTTTTATTAAAAGCAGTAAAGCAGCAGGAGCGAAGGATATAAAATCAAGGAAGGTGTATAATTTCATTCTCTCTTCCTTTCCCGTTGCCGAATCCCTCAAAAGGACAGAAGCCAATTGTATACATGTACTCACTCAACTCTCTCAAGGAACAATCAATTAGTCAGTCAATCAAGCCAAGAAGAAGACGCACTCTCTCAAAAACCTCGCACATTTAAGAGCAGTGAACCAACCAGCGACCAATAAAACAACACGGCTTCACATAACAACTATCTATGAAGAGCCGTGAGAGATAGGGAGTCGAACTGATAAAACAAGTCGTTGCAAAGTGAAGAGAGAACATTACAAAAGCTTGATGCGATCAATAAACTTTATTGCTATTGCTGTTTTTGTGTGTAGTCATACTGCTCGCAATAAAAACAACGTTTTAAAACTCATGAATAAATAAAAATGCAATGAAAAAAAAATTAATTTCTTTACTTTGACTTGATTTTTTCAACTTGTTTAAAACTTGTCAATTTTGATTTTTCATTGTCATGAATCATGTACTTTTAAAATAAAAGCTACGGGAGACAACCAACCAACCATGCATTCAAAAACATACACACACATGAATGGATTTTCATTTCAAATCTCCTCAGCCCCTCTCTCTCTCTCTCTCTCTTGAATGAATTGAATGATGACGAGAGGAGGGAATGAAATACTCGATCAATTGGTTTTTGGAAGTTCAGCTGGTTTATATATTCTCGCTTTGTATTCACTCGTCATCCTTTGAACATTGAAAGCAAATTGCATTTTGTTAAATTGTAAACTGCAAATTTAAAAGTGTCAATAGATTAGATTAGATTGGTTCCCTACAATGGCAATAATAATAATAAATATATGTACGGATTCCTTATGAAGAAGACGAAGAAGGTGCTCTGCTCACAATTACAATGCATCTCACAAATCCACCTACCTTCCTTTTGCAAACCAACAACCATGATGATCCTATAATGCCGACTTTTTAAAAGAACCTTTTTCATTCCGTATTCTTATCACATTCATTTTTCGATTTGATTCTCTTCTCTCGATCGACTTTTATACTTGAACACGAACGAAACTAACTTTTGTCAATCAGCAGAGAGAAGTAATAATGAATGGGTAAATAAATAAAAAATAATAAAGTCGTGGGATTGAAAAAAAGTACTTCAAGTTAGTTGCTTCATGGTAGTTTTTTACTTTGTTGTGTAGCAAAACCCGGATGATCCTCAGTTCCAGTTAAACCAGGAGCAATAAATTAACTTTGTTGGCATTGTTATTAATTACTTTGCGTGGTGGTGGTTCGTTCGCGTACGTCCATACATTGATAAATAACTTTAGTATGATTAAATGCCTGCTTGCGGTTTGAAAGATTGTTTCCAATACCTTTGCTCTGAAACATGACTTAATTTTATGATTTTATGTTTTATTTTATTTTAAGACAAGTTGGTTATAAAAGATGAATGTCTTTTTAGTCTGGTTTTGTGTGCTGCTGGTCTCTGGTCCTTCTTCTTACCGGCGTATGCGCGGAGAATATATGCATGCATGCATGCATGCATCGACTGACTGAGAGGGTATAGATTGTGCATATGGATGGATGGATGGATGGATCGATGAATATGAAACTGGTTTTTACTTTGATAAAACTGAGCAATAATTAATCTTTTTAAAAGCAGTGTAAAACATCTGCCTGTCATGAATTCAAAATTATACACTCTTTCTACTATCTCTTATGTGTGTGTAGTAAGTAAGGAGTGAGCTACCAAACAAACAACCAAAACCATTTCCATTTATTTTACCCATCGATGAAACTCATGCAGATTTTTTAGCCTTTGCTCTCTCTCTCACTCTCTCATCCACTTAGATATATTTTTTACTTATTATTGCGTTTCCATGTCACACAGCTTTCCTCTTCTTTTAGTATGTGCATTCCCATATTCAGGAGCAAAGTATCAACAACTTCAATTCCAATCTCTCTCTCCGATGCCAGAGCATGCATTAAAAAACGATTTCGAGTGTGTACTACCACCACTTGGCAATTGAATTGAGTGTAAAAAATGATTCATTTGTTGTCACTGATCCACATCCACGTCAAAACACACAAGTCATAACTATCTCACTACTCCTGATATCGAACCAAGTACAAAGTTCTAAAAACAGCCTCTCCAATTTACGTGCAACCCAACCAGCCATCCAGGCACCAACATATAAAATCAATCCACAGACACAAAAGGAAAACAAGACCCAAAAAATGAGGTGTGCAAAGGCGAGAGCAAAGTGCAAACAATGATTACACAAAGTGATAAAATTAATGCAATGATAATTCACACGAGATTAGACAAAATATGAGTGCACATAAGAAAGAAGCTCAAGAAAAAAAACCAGAGGACTCTCCAAAAAATTCAATTCAAGAGCCGTGTTGTTGTTGGTAGTTAAGGCAATGTTTCCCATCCAAAAAGTGAGCTGCATTTCATATTCATGCATGCGTACTGATTAGAAAACTGGAATGAGTGGTACAACATGCAATAACTTAATTCGGTAACAACAACAGCTGCAATTTCCCTGTTGTTTGCTGTGAGAGAGAATGGATTTATAGTTAAGTGGTTCTGGTTTTGATAACTTTAAAAGAAATCGAATCCACAAAAACTAGATTGCTTCTTCTCTCTCTCTCTCGTCGTGACTGCAAAGACTTGGCTTGGCTGGGTGTCTGCTTCAAAAAAGTATAAAAGTTCAATTCCACCTTTTTGAAGACAGCCAAGGTCTCTCAGGCACACAAATTGAAAGGAGAAGAGAGAAAGACAAGGAAGCCAAAAGTCCTGCCGAACAGCTCAAAATAAATTGATCTTTTGTATTGCTCAACTCAGCAGAAAAAGAAAGGGTAATAAAAATGGCACATGCCAGTTTCACAATTCTTCTTCTCCACTTCTTTCTGCTCTTATCACACGGCAAGGAGACTTGACTTGACCAGCAACCATGAGTCGAGGCTCTTCAATTCAGCCTGTAAGCCTCCTCAAGCTTTAGCTTTTAAATTGCTGCTAAGGCTAGCCTAAATCCTGAAAGCCACCAGGGCTGTAGTAAAAAAACAGACAAAAAAATCCTAGGCCACCTTTGGGTGAACTCGTCTTCTGCTATTTCATTCTGCATGCACAAAAACACCAGCATGGCCTTTTTCAGTGTCAAAAGGTGGTGGAGTATACACACGGTTAAAGAAAAGATCATAATCGTAAATCTGGAGCTACAGATTTCAAAATAAAAATCGTTAAACTTTTTTATCAGAAACTCGTGTAATCTAAATAATCCCTTCTTCCATTGTGCATCAATTGCAAGACACATATTTTTACATACTCTTTTCTCCTTCCTATCTATTCGTATCGGAATGGATGGGATTGAATTGCGTTGCTTTCTTTGCGTGTCTAAAAAGTATTTTCATTCATCCAAAAATCAAATGGCATCATCCAATTTCCTCCTTAAATCTGACATGACATGTTTGAGCATTACATCTTAATCCGCAATTTACAAAATGACTACATCAGATTCTCACACTTTTATTAATTCATGCTGTTTTCAAAAGTTGTGTCCACTACGAAGAAAACATGAGACTCGTGTAATTTGAAGAATATGAAAAGAAAAGCGTTGTTGTTGTTATGATAGAAAAGGATTGATCATTTTTAGGAATACACTGCAAAATAGTTGCTTAATTCTTATTTCTTAAAACAATACCAGCTGCAGCACCATCAAGAATGCATCCATGCCTCGTGAAGTTGAAATAGAGGTTAACAACAGCAGACGTTTTGTCATGGAGTACTCAAAAACCAGCCCATTTATTTGCCAATTCAAGCTAATCAGACAGTCTGTTTATAAGCAGTGTTTTTTTTAACAAGCCCGCAGAGCTGAATGTAATAATAATCATATGATATGACTATTATTACTAGGTCGTAAAATTACATTACATTATTCCCTTCCCTTCCTTTTTTCTTTCTTTCATGAATCACGATTTCACTACACAATCCTCAAAAGTGTCGACACGATTGAACTTTACTGAACTATGATTCTTCTTCACGTCATGTCACACAGCCTGAGTCAGTCATCATCATCAGACTTTTGGTCATGATCACCATCATGGCAGCAGCAGTACAACGGGGCAATGTACTCGTGCACAAGAGGGAAAGTAAACCGGTGCAACTGAGCGTTTCGTATAGTGAAGGCAGGATCATCCCTCCCACGTGAGCTTGTAAAATACAAGTTGGTTACATAAGTTCGAAGAAGTGTCTCAAGCTGCATTAATTCACAGTGTGAGTAATTACAAATCGATAGATTGTCACTGTAAAAGAATAGGGCGAGACAGGATTTAAAGATATAAAGACAGAGAAAGAAGGCATAGGCATTACATTTCTGCTCGACTGCGTTACATCAATGAAATATGGAGGAACTCAGCAGCCCTGAAAAATCGATGCCTTGTTTTCATGTCATGCAAAAGGAAAATCGATTTGTAATCAATGACATTTAAACTGAATGTCTGTCTGTGTCCCCTTGTCTCCTTCCATAAGTCCAAATAAGTTTGTTTTTCGAACCGACATGCTTCATACATGTTCAAAGCCAAAATAGATTCTAATAAGTGTGTTTACTTTAAATTTTAAAGTGAGACAAAGCAAATAAATGTCTTTCATCGTCCTCCATAAATTTCATGCAGCCCAATGTAAAGGCATGTAGCATCAATGGGATGGGCAGGTAGGACACTGTAGCAGGTAGGGTAGAAGCAAATGGAGGGGGAGCGGTTTGAAGGAGGGGGGTTTACTCACAAGAGTAATGTACGTCAAAAAACCAAATGGAAACATAAAATTTTAATGGAAGATATGCTGAAGCTAAATATTACTGATCTCGAGTGTGCACTTAATTTGCCGCTACGATTGACAACTTAAATGGTCACATAGCAGGCACATAGGTAAGAAAAACATCGATCCATCATTACTATTCATCCTCAACGCACATAAAACGCACACGTATCATCATCGAGCAACTTCGCGTTGTCGTTTCCTGTTAATTCTAATGTCTACTACTCCGAGTTTAGCTTACCTAATTCTGTTTTAAAAATGTAGCCGGAGGATTGGAGAAGGGTGGTGAGCTTCCATCCATAATGCATAAAGAAAAATGAAATGGTGTGAGTTAAAATAAAACTTGGTTTTTTGGATCCACCCACGCAGGGTGCTCCCCCCGTCCCCCATCCATAACGGTTTTTATAACCAGTAGAGATAAACCCAGTAGTATCAAAAAACGAGCTTGCTTCACATTTTATCAATAGAAAATTGTCATAATACAGAGCTGTTAATGAGATCTTCTCGACTCTATTCTGAACGGACAATCATAAATCCGTGAAATAGAAATTTAGCTTCAATAATACAATCCATTGTTGTTGTGATGCTTCTCCCTTTAATAGCGCATACATGCATGGCAAGGAAAGGAAAGGAATGCCCATCATCATCATGATATTGAAATTATATAACAAATCCAACAACGTATAGAAGAGGGGGGTTAATTTATCTTCGTCCTCACATCCACTCCAATTTCTTATTAAAAATGTAGAATTATTTATTGCGGTGGTGGAATAGATGCATAACTAGATTAATTTATAAAGATTGAAGATAACAAGAAACATCTAGCAGCAGCCAGAAAGCAACATCTAATACCTAAAATAATATACGCGAGGTAGAAGAAGAAAGACTAAAGGAAAGGAATTAATACACCCAGCCATAACCACTTCTTTCTCTCATGCTGATGATCATCATCCTGATATGATAGTAAGCAACAAAACAACAGATGAAGGTGTAAATTATACTTGCATCTTACTTTTGAAAAAGTCTCTCAAAAGAATGCAAGAGAGTGGGTTGGAGAGGATGATGCGATTTCTTTTGATGATGAGCACACAAAAAAAAAGCAGAATGTGATACATTACACATTGCACACGTACATTTTGGAAATGAACCGAGAGGAAGAAAATTAATTTTCAAGTTTAATGGGCTCTCTCGTTTCCTCTCTGAGAGAATCAAGAATAGCATCTTCATTGATATATTAGAAGCAGCAGCAGCACAGAGAAAACTAACTACTAAAACCGTACACCAAGTAACTAACTAACGCATTATAGATGGCTGCGTAATTTTATTTCTTCGAGTTCCAAACGCCAACGCACCAGAACCAGAAGAGACAGAAAGAAACAAAAACTCTCTCTTCATTATTTCCTTCCACTATCAAAGTCACAAATAAAACTACACTCACGGGTATGAAGATGAGGTGGTGTGGCGTTAGTAGTTTTTACTACGATGATGATGATACCAAATCTCAGCAGCATTATTACCACATTAGGAACATTATTATGGCACTGCAATATCGATCCTCTGTGTGTGTGTGGCTCATACATTTTTATTATTATAGAGAATCCGAAACGAACTAAAGTCTGGCAGCCTTTATTTTTTGGAATTCAAAATGGTCATCATTAATTTGAATCATTATCTAGATCCCGACCAGAGATTGTATTATGCAGGAAATGCCTGCATTCTCGCTACATTACACTGGTAAAACTTTGAAAACTTTCAAAAAAGCCAACGTGGAAAAAGTAAGTGTTATGTAAGAGTGCACGCAGCCAACCAAAGAAAGAGAGGAGAGCATTGCTAACTTGATAATTATCATGATCATCATCTCGCTCAAAAACTCACACACACACACAGAGAACAACTCAATATCTTGATACTAAAAAAGTTACACAGGTTTTACACTTTTGTAAAGGCAGAAGACCAATAACATATTTTTACACAATTAAACCTTGCTTATGTATGCTTACCTCCTGCGTTGCTTATCTAAATATCCATCTCAATTTCGGTTTCAGTATCACCCTCTCTCAGTCAAAGTGTAATTGAGTTTTATGATTGATGCATGCATGCCCGTACACTTAAAAAATTCAGCAACTATAATACACAGCTATATAACTTGGTACAGTGTTGTCTGTCTTGATAAATTTTATTTTATTACTAAAACTTTCCATGAAACATTTACCAATTAGAGAGATAAATGTACGGAGGAGAGTGATAGCACTACGTAATGTAATGGCTTTGCATATAAAATGCACAGTTTTTGATAAAAACTGAGATGGATGGTTTTGATTGTGAGGTGAGAATCCTCCTCGCATGTGGTGTTAAGTGCCAATTCCCTGTGAGATTACATATTATAGCCAAGTGTCTATTACGGATAAAAGTGGGGCACTGAATCTTAATTTATGTTACATGCAGTCAACTTTGAACAAATTAAAAAAAAGCTATATGAGGAGCATCAAACCGTCTTCCTGTAAATTATAGATGCATACATATCTAATCATCTACAATTATCTAATCAATTTAAATGAACAAATGTAGAGGTGTAATGGCAAGTGTAATAATGACATCCAAACAATTTTTAATCTGAGAAGAGAACTCGAACATTTCTATGTCTGTCTCAAAGGCGTGCCCTTTACAAGTAAGTAGTTGACAAGAATGCTTATCTCCAAGTCGCTTAACGGCTATTAAATAATAATTGAAGTCAACTCAAGTCTCAATAAACATGATTTTGATTATTACTTAACCACAAACCGTAACATCATCGTCTGGGTTAGTTTGTGATGCACGTAAAATAAGTTCAAGCCTGACATATTCTACTTTGGACTTTTTGGTAATTCAAGTCGAAAATTATGAACAACAAGGTTTTCTTCTGTTGTACAAAAACTTTAAAGGCAATACACAGACATTGGAACACTCCTGTAGTTGTTGGGGCTTTTAACAAGGTAATTAATTAGTGAATGGCTGCATAAACAATAACATACATGAACATAATAACCATTGAATAAAATTTACACTGCACGCATTCATAAAAAGCTGACTGCCTAAATAACTAACGAACTAGTTCCTCCCTTTTTATTCGAGTCTTCGACCACATTAAATGTTTTACTATATGCCAATGCAATGAAGTACGAAAATTAAAAAACAAATATAATAATGAGAGGGAACAAGCAATAGGCAGCACCTGTAAGAAAATACTCATGGCTGAAAAAAGGAATACTATACACCATAGCCTTATACATTTTTAACTAAAATACCTCGGCATTATCTGATTCTTAACGTGAATTAATAAAATATGTCAGTACGTCAGAGACGTAAGAACCACCCAGTTTAATTCAAATATACACTAATTTGTATCTCTTTTTTTCTTATTCCATTCCTCCATCATTCATCGAAACGAATTTGCATACGTAACACTCAAACAACTCCGGTAAAATGTTGTAATGCAAAGTAGGAATGGATGTAAAAGTAAGTATAAAAGAGGATAAGACGCCATAAAAAAAAACTGAGCAGTCGAGATTTCCACAGACCGAAAAGAGTGAAAAGTATGCAGATAAAGATTGACATCCATGACATGTCTCTCCTCGTCTCTTCTTTTCTCTTGTACAAAAAAGAACTCTTTTAAAGCCGTTGGTAGAAGAGAGAGAAGTCAGAAGATTTTTTGGTCGAAATGAAATGATTCAATGATGCAAAAGAGCGAAAGAAAGAAAACGACATACCTACCTACTTTTAAGTACTCGTTCGGTGGGTTGTCATTGTCAAGTCAAGTTCAGATCAGTCGAGATCAAATATCAAATTAATCCAATAATCTATCTGCTTGATGAAATATGCTGACAAGTAACACACGTTTAGTGGTGGTGTAGTACTTAAGTGAGGTTTGAGATTCATACATTTTTTTCTCTCATTTTTATACACAGCGGCTCTTTACATTGCTAACTCCTTTCCAGCCATATCCTTTTGCACTTTAAAATCCCTTTGTATTTTTATTTTTTAGCGGATTCCATTACTCAAGTCAAGTCAGACTTTGGCAGAACAATGCTAACTAAGAGGATATCTCTCATCATCAATAATCTTTCCTCTATGGCTTAGTAGTGAGTAGGTGTATTATCAAAAATGTTGGTTGGCAGAAGAAGAGTTCGATTCAATCAGATCAGATTAGTCAGTTTGATGTGGTGGAGCATAAAAAAAGAAGAAGTTATAAGCCAATGCGCTCTGCTATGCAATCCTTTACGGTCGTCTTATCTTTTGATATATAATTCCTTGCCGAACTTGACTTTTGATATATTTTTTCCGTCTTCAAAAATCAGATTATTAGCAAATGATTTTAAAATGTAGTGACACACCGTAAAATCAAATGAAATGGCGAGACAGTACAATTACTCTCAATAATAATACTACAACTACAAACCGGATTAGGGGTGAGTAGGTACACACAACAGAGTTCCTAGAAACTTGAAGCAATCAGTGTGATCCTTTTTCTTGGTCATTCGCAAAAAGAAATATCGGACTTATAAAAAGCACTTTTACACTTACACATCTGAGGTGTTTAAATAAATATTATGTCTAGGTTAATTTGCTTGCGTTATCAGTTATTACTCACTTTTTTAAAATATGTTAACTGTCCTTGTTAAGTTATGCTAAAGGCCTCTCAGAGAAGACCTTCTTCTTATCTTGACCCTCCTCCAGCCAGCTGAAGCCGTGTTGTGTAGTGCAAAGTGATGATGGCATTCTTCTAATGACTTTTAAAAGCAAAAAGTGCGAGCAGCAGCATTGTTGGTTGTAAAAGTTACCACTTCCTCTCAAATCAACAAACATTAGGTTTTTGGACAATGGTTGTTGTAATTGTGATTATCTAAATGATTGTAATAAACTAAGTCAATAATAACTCATTCTAAATTCACATCTCATATATTTCCATATGCCACACATTTCTTCCTCTCGTGCTTATACCATTTGAATGTTTGTACATGTGGAAAGTATATGACAAATTTGATTTCCTACAAGTACAGTACTTGTGTTGGGCCCTGATGCTTATAGAATCTGATTGAACCTAAGTTTATCTTGGAAAAAAGCGGTGATGTGATGTGACGTGACGTGACGTGAGGGAAAGGCAAAGAGATTTTTGATTTCATTGTAATAAAATAAACTTTGAAACTTTGAACCTGGCTGCCTCTTCGCCTGGTAAAGTTTTTGAAGTGGAGACAGGCAGTGTGCCATGAGTCTCTTCAATCCAAGTAAACTTTGAGGTTAAATATTGTAAAGTAAGATAAATTGTGGAGTTGTTGGAAGAGTATTTTTCCATGAGGAAAGTCCTCCGTACATTACAAAACATCACATATTATTACAGAGTGGTATATGGGGATGCCAACATTTTTTCACATAACATCACATCACATCACGTAGTCCGTGAGGTCTCTCCAGGGGATAGAAAAGTTCTGGAGATTTTGGTGAGGAAGAATCTAACCAGATTTTGTACAAGGGAAGGCAAGGTAGATACAAAGATAAAAAAAAGTATAGCTTTACTTTGCTCACCAACAGTTTGCTATTGCTATTGTACATAGCTCTGTTGAACCAACTCGTCTTATTTTCTCTCATCTTCTTCATGGAACACATATGAGTTGGAGCTGGAACGCCACTATTCTGTTACTGAATTCCTCGATATATTCTACATACAACAGCAAGTCACCTTGGCTTGTGTGGTTCCATATGGCACATTTCAGAAAAGTTTTTAGCTTTAAAAAAAGAAGACCTCTTTCCTTCTCCTCTTTGGTTTAATTTGGGTAAAACATTCATAAAAGTGCATAATGGGGACACAGAACAGAAGAGCAAGGTATGGCTATAGAATTCCTTTGTAACTAATTAGTATGCAGAGGATTCCAGCTGTTGACCATAGCTAAGGTTGCAGCAAGAAGAATTTCTCACAGATTTAATTACTGTGTGCTAAATGTTTGTGATTTAGAGACCCACAATCAGTATTGCCTCTCTCACTATTCGGCGAAGATCAGCCTTTGGCATTGTGTGAATTATTAATATCACAAAAGAGACCTTTAATAGCTTGCCATTGTAACGCGAACGAGCGCATTGTGTGTGCGACTTAATTTTTGTCTTGTAAATTTATGCAAAAAGTTAGTGTTACGCTCCACACTCCCGCAGTCATCATTATCATTTAATAATAATACATTAGTAATTCCTTTTGTATAGACAGTCTTGTTCTTCTGAATGTCTAATAGACTTTTACAACCCTTCTTCTTCACCTTGACATAATGAGCGAGTGTAGAGGAACATAAATGAAACAATTAAAAGCATTTTTTGCAATCTACTTACAAAGTACAGACATTACACTTTTTTTAAACGCCACTTTGGCACAAGTTTGAAACCAACCTGCATTAAAATTAAAATAAATGTGGACGGCTTTTTTAATGGTGTCCTACAAAATTGCTGCTGCAACTTAAATACATTAGGTAAGCATATTCTTGTACAAGGAGAAAGATCCATCATTTTTTTACATTCGTATGTGTGATACAACTAAAGGCAAAGGCTTTCTTCTTCTAAAAGACAGAGAGGAGAAAATGTAATGTGGCCCAGGAAATAAAATCAAAATCACCGTAGCCTTTTAGATGTGTGGATACATCCTTAAACGCTCATCACATCCCATTTAAATAATAGAGTGCATTTTTGAAGAGTCATAGCAGTTCTTGGAAATCTTGATTCATTTTGACAAAAACTGACAGTCAATTCAATTGAAGATCCCTGATGATAGCACGACGGTGGTGGTGGTACGACTGTAACATTTTAATGCAATGAAAATTTGTAAATGGTTTGGCTTGTGGCTGGCATCGTGCACCGTGGCGTATTGCCTAATCATCATCGCAGACCAAAAAGAAGAAATACATTTCTCATTCTGAAGTAATGAACTGATCAAATTACTTTTTGTCTTCCTCTCAATTATAAAAGCCAGTGTAAATAAAGTGTTCCGTAAGTCACAACTCTTTCGAGACTAAAACTGATTTATTTCAAAAGTCCTTCCTGCTAATCGTCGGTCGACCCCAATATAGAAACAAATAACAAGGTTTTTCCTCGTTGACTAAAATTAGTATGAATCTCATATCGTGATCATCTCTTTATTGTGAATTTAAAAAAAAAACCTGAGCACAAATGTGAATATGACAATCAAGACCTTTTCTTTTTGAAAGACACATTTCAACACGGCACTTCAACGACCGTATAAATAAATCCACTGTCATGAATAGAATGAATGAGGGGATGGTTATATAGAGATATGACTGTGCAAGACAAGACATGACATTTCATCCGATTGGCAGACAATTCGATTTTAAAAATTCCGAGTAAACAATTTAATATTTTTTAAGAGTAGCAATTAAAACGAATTCAACTCCCTTCCCTTGATTCTCCTCGTGCTGAATACATTTAAATAAATAATTACATGTTTGTGCAGGGAGAAGAATAAGGCAAGGTGTGGTGTTTTCTACATCTACATGTACATGCATATTGCAATGGCATGACGTTTACCTACTATTATGAATAATTTGCAAGTAAGGTAAGTACC
>JAQIWU010000067.1:0-42344 GCA_034696445.1 Isotomiella minor
GTATAATCAGTCGTTAGAAGTGGCCGATTGAATTTGGTATAAAGACAAAACCAACCGGATAAAACTCATCATAGCATTGATTAATTTCGTCCCCTCTCTGATTGATTAGGTACTGGACACAGTTCCACGCTCCTCGCTCACCTACATACAGATACCACAGCCATATATAAGTAAAAGAAACAGGAAAAATAGACATCATGAGCATACATCCAACATGCAGCAAAGGTCGCTTCTGATGCCGGGGGAGCCAGGTCCTGGGGAATAAAAATTTTACAATCGTTTTTGCTAGTAGGAAGTGAATTCCTTACTCGTCGCCTTTTTGTAGTAGCATATCCAGAATCTCAGAGTGGTCCCTAAGAATTAAAATACAAAGTTTTTTAAAGTACTTTTATACGAATGAGTCAAAACGTACCCATCAATAGCGTAATAGATTGCATTTTGAGGTTTGTCCGAAGAGCGAGGAAGCTGTTTTGCTTTTGGGTTCGGAAGCTGATCCAGCGACAGACCTACAGATAAAAATGAGTTTGTACTCGCCGTGAATAGATGCAATGATAACAATGGTAAGTAGTTAACTTACACGCTCCACTTCTTTGTTCACAATTTACGTGATGAGGTCCAGGCCAACACATTCTAAACTCTAGGTCAATCCTACGATTCAAAAGATGAAAATAAGAAGACGTAAACGCCTGTGTGTCTGCATTTTTCATTCATTACCTTGCTCGATGCTTGTTCACCATCAGGTCAACCAGGTCTTTGTACCCTTTGTAGCAAGCAATGTGCAGAGGAAGCGAACATGTTCCTCTGTGTAAAATAGCACAATATTAATAGTAGACTTCAGTTCTACCGATTAGCAAACAAAATGTCAGACCTGTTAACATCCACATTTGATCTCGACAGTATCCATTTCACAATTTCTACATGATTGAGACTGACTGTTTTTTGAAGGATGTTATAGCCAGAGGAATCCACCACACAGAGTATGTTTTCATTCTAAATTCACAAATTAAAAGTGTCATCATCATCTTGATCAATGTTTTCAAAGCTAACGTTTATATACCTTTGGTATAATTGTCAACAGTCCTTCTATCTTGTGGATAGACACCTTCGGGTTGGCCCTCAGGACGTAGAACAGCTCCATAACTTTCTCCCTTGTGACATCGCTCACCCTCTGAAAGTAAAGGCAAAACATATTCGTACTTCATACTGTCCATTTATTGATTCAAACCTGGTTAAACGAAGACGAGGCTGCAAAGTTCCCCAACGAATTCCCCATATTTTGTTTGTATCAAAGCCAATTAACCAAGTCCCATCATCAAATCAAGAGGAAGAGTGAAGGATGTTGGAGGCTGCTTCCTTCCTTCCTTCCTTCCTTCCTGGGATCTGTGATATCTGAAGGAAGGTGAAAGGACAACAAGTAGATGATGATGATGATGATGTGGATAAAATCCGCGTAGGAAGTGGTTGAAGGTTACACCAAGTGGAGGATGCAGAAGTGAAAGCAGAAGAACAAGCTTTTACATACCTACATATGTGTGTGGGTGAAAGTTTTTGTCCTCCTTTCCCTCTTCCCACTCTCCCGAAGCCTCGATCAAAGACACGAGGGAAGGACGAAGGAGAAAGCAGCGGTTGTTTGAAGGTGAAATGTGGGAATGAAGAGAAGAAGAAGAAGAAGAAGTGAAAGTTGCTACTTTCACCCACCAACCAACACCACCTTCCCAAACTCAATCCTACCAAAAATAGAAGAAGAAGAACTCCAGGTAGGGCAGTCAGTCAGAGTCACACTCACTCAAAAATTACAAATTCAATAAATCACTGCCGTCTACATTAATAATAATAGTTTCACTATTGCATTCTCTTTTTACGTCTTTCTTATTGTCCTTTTTATTATTTGATTATTCTTATTGTTCATTCTTCTTCGTCTTTTTCTTTCTTTTGGTGAGGTCGTCGTCGGTCTTGCCATAATAATTTAGTTTGTATTGTTTCTTCTTGACTCTGCCAAATCCAAATCCACGTGATTATTTGAAATTATTGATTCTCGCAAAGATTTGTTTTATATCATGTCTTTTCTTCTTCTTCCTTCCATTCTCTCTCGAATCATCTGCTTTTGTGTTTGTCTGATTGAAATGTAAACACAAGATTATCACATCACATCATCAGCCAGCCAGCCTCTTCTTTTGAAGAAAGACGTCATCAATCAGACAAAAAAAGTCTCGTATCTCTCTTGTCTCAACTTTCGTTTTGAGATTGTTTTTGAGCTCACAACCACAACTTTTTAGTCTGTTGCAGAACTGTGTACCATCCACTCGCGGGACCCCAAAAACCTTTTTGAGAGCACACTTTTTTTAGGAATTTTTAGAAACTTTTTGACATCAAAAAAATAACAAAAAGACAGACTTTAGAATTTAAGACTTTGAAAAAACCGTAGGACAATAGAGCTGAGTAATAATAGTACGATGGAGCAACGGGACAATCTGAGTAATAGTAAGTGTTTCTCGTAAAAGTTGGTAGGTGCAAAGACTTTAATAATTTCTTTTTTTACAGCCGACAGGAAAAATCTCCGTCTCAACTTTAATACGTTTTCACCTGGTGCTCCTGCTCCTCCTGTGGGTGGGGATGGAGGAGGGGAAGCCAGTGGGGGTCAGCAGGCTCCTACTGCATTGCCACAACAGCCCCCACAACAATTGCTCTTGTCCCCACCAGATTTTTCTTTGACCATCAAAGCTGCGCCTACTTTGGGGGAAAGGAGCAGACCGGAGGGAGAGGGGGCAGAGCCAATGTCCATAACTCCGACGAATAGAACGCCTACGTCGTCGACGACGTCCTTGTAAGTAGATTCATGTATAGCGACTATTATTGGGATTCCAGAATTGTCCCTTCTTCCTTCCAGAGATCATTTCAAAGCCACGTCTGGACTTGAGACTAGTGGGAAACTTAAGATATCGCCAGAACTTCAATTTGATTTTACATCCGAAGACTTGGAGGATTTGGGGGAGATTGGGAGAGGAGCTTATGGAACAGTTAATAAAATGTTACATACCAAATCGGCGACGCCCATTGCTGTGAGTGGAGTTACTTTTTTTATACTAAACTTCAGTTTGTGCTTGTGTCCCAATCATAATTGTTTCCTTCTTTTTGCAGGTCAAAAGGGTAACGAAACAAATCTATCCTTATCACACGGAAAAGGTTTAAAAATTGGGTCCATTTCTTTTTGTAGATTCGATGTACCGTAGACGAAAGAGAACAAAAGAAGTTGATGATGGATTTGGAGGTACTGCTTAAAAGTTAAAAATAGTGTGTGAGTCAAATCTTTGATTGCTTCGTAGGTTGTGATGAGGTCCAACAACTGCCCATTTATAGTCTCGTTTTATGGAGCCATTTTCAAGGAAGGGGATTGCTGGATTTGCATGGAACTAATGGACGCCAGTTTAGATCAGTTTTACAAATTCGTTTATAAAAAGTTGAAACAACGATTGCCAGAAGCAGGTTAGTGTTCGTCAATGGATTTTGTGGTAGGTTGACGATGTTACTGGATTCCTCGTTATTAATCTAGTAATCGGAAGGATTGCGTTGGCAGTGGTGCAAGCCCTCAACTACCTCCATGCTAGTCTCCGCATTATCCATAGGTAATAGTGCAGTGTAGAAACGTGTGTGTATGAGTAATATTGACGACAATCTGCTGATTGTTTCAGAGACATAAAGCCGTCAAACATACTGCTAGACAGCCAAGGCAATATTAAACTTTGTGATTTTGGCATCTCGGGACAGTTGGTGGATTCCATGTGAGTGTGGCCAACCCCACCCCAATCTTGAGTATTTGATTATTATTACATAATTACTTTACTTTGTAGAGCTCAGAGCAGAGATGCTGGTTGCAGGCCATATATGGCTGTAAGTGCTTTTATTTTCAAATATCTGTGAGTGTGATGATTACATTTTATTTATTGTACAGCCGGAAAGGATAGACCCTGCCTCCGCTCGCGGTTATGACGTAAGGTCGGACGTTTGGTCTTTGGGAATAACGATGTACGAGATTTCTACCGGAGACTTCCCGTATCCCAAGTGGAACTCTATTTTTGAGCAACTTTGTCAAGTCGTACAGGTCTGTACAAAGAAAGTATTTGATTTTCATAGTCTGTTTTGTAATTGGAATCCATTGTTCTTCAGGGTGACCCACCTCAGTTGCAACCAAACATGAATGGACTGGTCTTCTCCTCCGACTTTGTTAATTTCGTGAATACTTGGTAATGACACATTTATGACCAAGGCATTTCTTAAATACACCCCGAAAATTGCTTTCAGTCTCATAAAAGACGAGCTCCAGCGACCCAAATACAGGTACAAGTGACTCCAAGGATTATTTGCTCTTAATTAATTTAATGACTGTTCTAAATTACTTTTACTTTCAGCCGTTTGTTGCAACATCCCTTTCTTATACGCTCTGCTGCCTCTGTGGATGAGTACAACGTGAAGCAATACTTGTGTGACGTGTTCGAGAAAATGAGAGAGGTAAGAATCATAAAAAAAACTCTTGTGATCAGGATCAGAGATACTGATTGATGCTTAATTCGTTTCAGGCGAGCCTGTTGTCGCGAAGACTGGATGACATCCACTTGGTGGATGATTATTGATTTTAGTTTTCATTCAAACGAAAACTCTTTAATAATTATAAAATTTTTAAATTTTAGTTATCAATAAAAAAGATTGGTTTATTTCAGAATGTTGTTGATGTGGACTTTTACTTGTGTATTACCTTACCTCATATCTTCATATCGTTTTGATGAATGAATGGCAAAAGAAAGTGTTTGGTGTTTCCTTATTGTCCTGGTCCGCAGATCAACAGCGACTTCCAAAATTCAATTCCGCTTCATTTGGCGTAGAAGTAAAAAATGCTAATGCTTCAAAGTATGCAAGACTCAACAATTATGGGAGATCGTCCTTACGTTAAGTCGATGGTTCTTATTTATATTTTCATTTTTATAACGAAAGCTTAAATAAAGGTTCTCAGTTAAATTAATGCCCATGTCCATACCCTCGTACATTAGCTTGGGCTTGGGCGGCAGCGGAAGAGGCTTTGTTGGCAGCATTTTGGGCAGCTGCCAAATCAGCAAGGGAAGCCTGGAAAGTTTCAAAAACAAATTGTTTAAGACCAGCTATGTGTAGAAAGACGGTGGAAGTACCTGTTGTTTCGCAGCAAGAGCCTGGGCATTCTGTTGTGCTTGATAAGCCATTTGAGCTTGAGCAGCTTGTACGTTTTGCACGGCTTGGAGAGCTGTTAGGATTTGGGGCATTGAGAGACTGGCCTAATTTGGTCTTAATTAATGTAAATCTAACCTGCTGCGGCCTGTGCGGCGTGGTTTTGGGCAGCTTGGGCAGCGGCTGTTAATGAATGTATCCAGTTAGTATTCAAAAGCAATGGAAGCTAACTAATCATGGTACCTTGAAGGGCCTGGGCTTGTTGGATAGCTTGGACTTTGGTAGACTCTACAGCTTGGACGGCTTGAGAGACCTGTGCGGCCAAGGTAGCCTCACTAAATTACAAAACACTTGAAATGAACATTTGGAACGCTCCAGGGGGTGTGACCCGGTTGATTGTGGACAATCGAAGGGGTTGAAATAAATGGTCATAGTGGAAATGGAACTTACGCTTGGGCTGCAGCTTGTGCGGCTTGAGCGGCCTGGGTGATTTGACTAAACAGATTCAATATGAAGCAATCAATTAATACAGCTCGATTAATTGGTCCCTTTAGTCCCAACTTACGCTGCTTGGGCTTGTTTGGCTGCGACCACTGCTTGTGCTTGCTGAGCAGCCTGGGAAGCTTGTGCGGCCAGTGTGGCAGACGCTAATGGTGGAATTCATATCAATAGTCAATTTCTTAACCCCTCCCTACAAATTCCAAAATTTACCTTGTTGGGCAGCTTGATAACTGGCTGCGCCCTGAGCGGCTTGAGCAGCCTTAGCTTGATTTGCAGCTTGTTGGGCAATGGCAGCAGCTCCTCCAGTATTTCCATAACCTCCTACGTTACTAAATCCCCCATAACCTCCACCACCCCCTCCAAATCCTCTCTTGTCCCTCTTCCCCTCATCAATGGCAGCGCTACTCTCCGTCGTCTTGTCTGTGGAGGGGGATGAAGTGGTACTGCTGCTTGACTTGGTTTCAGAGGCTTGGACAAGGGCTATTCCACGAAAATCACTGAATTAGTTTTCCATGTCGTATAGTCATTTCCAGAATGATGTTCCAGTTATGTAACTAAACTCACCCCCAGCCCCCATCAAAACAAGACAGACGAGAACGGACTTTTTCATTTTTTCTGTGTAAAAAGATGCAAATGCAGGGACCACGAACAACCGATCAACTTTCCAAATCTAACTGATAGTAATTTGTGTGTGGGACTTGCTTAAATACCTTTGATTTGTAACAGAATTTTGAAAAGAGAAGATTACGCGATCTTTTTCCATTCTTTTCTTGTGTGTTAAGCCAGACTCCCTAGTGCACAATTACAGGCGAAATCTTGTAATTGTTTTATCTGTCTTTGTATTTGTGCAATTTCAATCAGAGCGGATGAATAGAGGAGATGAGTAAATGAAGAACAAATACTGCGATGAGGATCAAATAGCGTCTTCTTCTTTAGATAGAGAGAGTAGGTTTCACTTTATTAGGTAATTGGCCTATATTACCCTATTTTTGTGTCCTTTTGTGGGATCCCTGCATTATTGATTCATTTGTTAACGACTTAAGTGTGGGGGTGCCTCGTTATTATAGTAGGAACGGCATGATCGAGGGCCTTAAAGGGGGTCTGCCATGCAACTCACGCAATTTCTTGTTTCGCTAATGCCATTTTCTTATAACGGTCAACTTGAGACAATAATGAATGACGACTTACTGCGTCTCGTCTCAATGCGCGTCTTTATTGTTACATGTCGCAGGATTCTTCTTCTTCTGCAGTAGGCAGTAGCAGTTTTTATGAATGAAAGAGCAGAAGCTTGCCGACTGTGTTGCTTGAATCAAGTTGCGTCAGGCCTTTGTTCCCTTTGTCTCCAAAAATGAGTCAAAATCTATGAATCCGCCTTGTTAGATGGTAGCACTGGAGGAAGCTGAAACGATGAAGTAAGAATTTGAGCTTGGCTTGGCTTGGGTTTCAATTCATGTGGGGTCTTAAAAATCTAACATGAAGGAACGGAATACATAGAATGTAGGTATACATTCAAAGTGCAATCCAATAGTGCAACGCGATGACAAAAACCTGATACTCTCCAAAAAGTGTGGCTCTGCATAAATTTTGTGTGAAGACAATGAAGTTGTATGCTTCTTCGTTTTTATTAAAGAAGAAGAAGTGCATTTGTTGTCGCAACATTTTCTGCATTCGTGAAATCTTGAGGGTGACAAAGCTGCGTAGGAATGTATTGCAAAGTGACGCATATGCATGATGGGAGAATAATGCGTAGGTATTTATTTATTCGCAAAGTTTTTCAACCGTTTTAGTTGAGCTGCAGTTTTGGTTTTCCTGGTGCAAGGTTGGATTTATTGCTGGTTCAAAAGGTATGGTGAAATTGTGTGAATGAGAGAATGCATTGCATAGGAAGGGAGAAAGATATCTGCAAATTTTATTCCGACATTGTTATATTTATCCACTTTTAGCAATGCAGATGAGTTGCAGCAGACAGGGCATTAGCATCAACAAAACATCCAGTTCCATTCTTCCTCTCCTTCCTTCCTTCCTGCTTTTACTTTGTACTTTTACTTGTAGAATAACTTCCTCCTTTATTTCAGAGAAGGAAGAGTGAGGAGAGCAGTGTTTTACGTCCGTTCTTTGATATGGTGTCTCTTGGTTGGGTTGTAGGAGGATAGAAGAGGGTTAGGTTAGAGTTCCCGGAAGTGGAGTGAGTGAAGTTAGTGTATATCACTCGGATGCAGCTTATTTAGTTTAGAGTTTAGTCTCTTTTCGGAGAGAGAAAGAGAAAGATCGGACCAATGAGAGGGTGGGTGGGAATGGTGCTCTCGTTTGTATGCAAATCAGGTTCACAGGAGAGAAGAGGTGGATTCTTTCTCCAGTCTTTCTCCCTCTCTCTCTTCTTCCTTTCCTACTCCTGACTGATAAGATATGTATGCATATGCATGTACTAAACTAAACCAAACCAAACTAAACTAACTGCCACCACCACCACTACTACATGCACACACATTCACATAACTATCCTCCTCAACGAATCCAACTTTATACTTTTCTTTCCCCCCTTGTTTATTTCCCCGGCCATAATATTTTCCTGAAGAGGGTCCTATTCTCTACTGCATCTATGTATGCATGTCTCTTTCAAATTGTTGGAGACAAAATGTTTCTTTTTTGGAGAAAGTGAGTAAAAGTGAATAAGATGTAATTCACCGTCTCAACATTTTTAGATCAAAGGTGACAGGTATATGAAGCAAAAGATGACTTTCTTTCTCCTCTTTCAAATTCTTTCCTTCCGTTGTTGATATCTTTCTGTCATGGATAGCTTTTTCACTTTTCACACCTTTTATGAATGAAGGAATTTTGTTATATGCATCCTTTTATATGTATGTATGTATATGTATTCGGAATTGTTTCCTGTGCATAATTTCTGCATTGATTTAAGGTACTGAAAAGAAATTTCTTGCTGTATATGAAGGGCTTACTAGATCATTACGATTGTAATGATGGCAATAATACTTACTTGACCCTTCTGTCTTTTGTGCGTGCTCAAATATTTTAATGTTCGTTATTTATGTGGTTATGTTAAGCACTTCATGGGAGGATAAATATTAGTTTCTTTATGTTACATAATAGTGTTGGTTTTTGGGGGATATTATACCTTACAACGAGGTCCAGTCTATTTTTTGTGCGTTTCCTCAATTTACACCGTTACAAGCTAGCTTTAATACATGAAAGGAAAATAAAATGGAATTGGAGAAAGTATTTGGGCTTGTGGAGAAAAAGCAATCACTACAAGGGAAAACAATTGAGAAAGTGCGGAATTACGCACTTCCCACTACCAAAAGTGTCACATAATGTCAAGCATTAAGTAATTAGTGGGCCCCATCTTCCTATTCCAAAAAGTTGGGAGGGTCCTGGAAAATGTTTAATTTTACTATGCTATTTAACTATTCCCACACAAGCCGCTATTTATTCTCCCGTCATTTACTTTTAACAACGTAAATACATACATACAAATAATAATAATACAAATTAATGATGAAAGAAAGAAAGGAAAGACCGACGGACCGATCACAAATTTGTCATCTGCTCTATCTACATCTTTCTCTCTTCCTAGGGCCCCTTTTATGCTTGATCGTGTGTGTGTGACGTGTAAGTTAAGTTAAGGGTAAGTGTGTAGTATTTAGCACCACATACACCATGGTCAATTAGCCAACAGTCCAACAGATGTTTCATCATACTCGCATATGTGCACCCTTCCAATTCCAATGGAATGGCACTACGACGTGTCCCAATGCTTTCTTCTTTCTCTTTTTGGCTTTTCGATGTGGTGGGATAATAGCGGTGGTGATGGATAGATGCATCTCTCTCTCTTTCTCAATTTTATTATGATTGAGAGTGTAAATTGGGGGTGTGGCCTACCGGCACTTGCTTAATTTCATTTCCTTTCATTCCGCATATTATACAGACATGCATGCAGTTCAAAAGGGGGAAAGAATAAAATATAAAGAGAGACTTTACAGACTTTGACTGTGTAGACAAAAGAAAAGATGAGATGACAGGATGCTATGTAGTAGTAATAGAGCATGAGTGAGTGAAAGAGGAGAAGAAAAAGTGTCATCAACTCACCCGCAAACAAACCCAACCGCATTTGTCTCCTTTCTCCTTTTACTTTCTCTGTCTTCTTCTTCTTCTTCTTCTTCTTCGTGTGTTGTTGCTGGAAGATCGATACGCGTTGAAGAAGATGCAAATGAAGTCTCTCTCTCTCTCTCACTCCATGTATATGCATGTTTATAAGAAGTGAAGTGATGATGGCAAAAGGAGAGAGAGAGAGAAAGCCGGGATGAGAGAGCGTGGTGTAAAGGAGGGAGTGTATGGTAGAGAGAAAGAGGGAGGGATGGATATAAGAAAAGGGGGTGGTAGTGACTCCTAACTAGTGGTGAGTCCATGTTACAGATACGAGAGACTCTCTTATTCTTATTTTTTCCTCTGTTGCTGTTTGTTTAGTTTTTCTTTCCCATTGTATGCCTAGTATACAACAATGCACACTTTCTCTTTCGATGGATCAAGATCATGACGACGACGACGACCGTCATGATGATGATGAAAGAGGGAGTGGAGAGAGAGAGAGGTTGGTTGGATGGATGGATCTTTGATCTGTGTGCGTGCGTGACTTGGACATGGACTTTTCCAGTTTAAAAAAAATGAGTTTTTTTAGAGTTTAAAATCGACATCACCTTTAATTATTGGAGGAATTGGCGAGGGACCCATTTCGCTTTATGGTGCCTCAAGTTTTCATATCTTTGTATTTTTCATGTTTTCATTTATTTCAGGGGACGGGAGAAAGCAGGCAAGGCAGGCAGGCAGACCAGGGCCAGCCCAGCTTAACAAACTCAGGAGGAAGGAGGGAGGCTGATGGTTGTGATCGTCTAGGACGGAGGACAACCGTACGCTTAAATTCTCTAAAGACACATTAACGGAATTGTCTTTTTCCCTTTTTGTATATATTTTATTTATCTCATCTTGTTCTATTCTATGAAGATGATGATGATGATTTGATCCACTTGTTGACTGATTTCCTTATACCTATATACATTCAGTCGTATTTGATACGTCTCTTATTGCTACTTTCATGTAGACTGGGGAAAGTATAGATTTCACTTTGGACATAGTTTTGATGCTTACGGCTGCAGTGCTTTGCTTTCCTTTACTTTGGGTCATCTCCTCATCATCATATCGCAACATCCCGTGACAATGTTGACAAAGCCATAATAATATTATGCAGCCAAAGCCAAGCCAAGCTACTTAATCCCTTGCTTTATGTTTGTCATGCCAGTTATCACTCTCCTGCATCGGAATATCTACAACGGTGAAAGGAGTCAGGGCCGATCAACCAACAACCTCGTCTCGTGCCAGGGAAATGACATGGGCAATGTCACACGTCACAACCCCATGTGCTAATGAGATAATAAAATAAAATACGCTGAAATAAAAATTGTCCAGTATAATAAAGTGCAAACTTGCCACTGCCACCGTCTAAATGCTTAATCAATCTTTTGACTCTACGACTTTCCTGTCCGGAACGAATGTACCTAGAGAGTGCAAAGTGCATGACAGGGGAATGAATGCAATGTACCTTCGCACAGTGGGAGTGGGAGTGCGTTATTGCTTGCATGGAATAGAAAATCGAGGAGGCAGTTTAAGTTTAAGCCCTTTGCACAGTAGCAGAAAGAGAGAGAGGGATATAAAGTGATTCCCCCGAAAAATCGTGATTGGCTTTAATTTATGCACATACATTTACATTTAATACAATTTTTTACATGCGGAGATGACCTTGTTTAAAAAATCTCTCTTTTAATAACCGGTATGACGAGAGAGTGTTGTACTATGTGTAGAGAGACAGTAGTCTGAGTCTGAGTTGGTGAGTAAAGTGTAAGTTGTAGTTGTACATGTTTATCTTGATGATGTGATGTTGGAGACAAAGAAGGGACAGTTGGACTCTGACTCCCTGGCTATTTCTCCCTATTCGACAATCCTTTAACGACGAGGACAACTCACACAAAATTTTTCTTTTATATCAAAATATTTGACTGTAGTAGGTAGTGGAAGTGGGTATATAGGAGACGCATAACATTAGGCAGGGAAGAAGAAGAAGAAGAGTTTAGTTTTTAGGCATATGAGTAAATGGCGTTATGTGGGGGTACGAGTTAGTTTAGTTTAATGCTGCTGTTATGTTATGTTATGTTACCTTACGTAGTGTTGTGTTAGTGTGTGGTATTATATTATTTTTATTATACGCGGAGAATAAGAAAAAGTTAGCTCGATCTATCTAATATCTAATATCTAATGTCTCTCTCCTAAGCTTTTGCCTAGCCCAGCAGCAGCCTAAAGCTTGAACAAGAACTCTCTCTGACGAAGAGGAAGAAGAAAAGGAAGGGAGAGAGAGGAATGGTTGGGTTGGTGGGTCGCGGAGGGTAGGTATAGGGTGAAGGCACTACATTTTCTTTCAGGTCACGTACTTTCGTTCCTTCCAAGCTTTTTTAGTTCTCTATTCCATTCTGCCTGCATGTTTTTGCCTGTAGAAAGAAAGACGCTTGCTTAAGAGCTGTTGTAAGCCAACCTTGCTTTTCCTTCTTCAAACCAAAACCAACCAACTCTCTCTCGGTAACAGCGTCGTTGAATTGCATTCACACAGACGAAAAGGGAGAAATGCTTCCCTACAATTCCTTCAACAACAACTTTGAATTTCTCTGCTTTTACTTCTGGGGGCTCTTTCTTTCTTTCTTCTTTCTCCAGTAAACTAAACTAAAAGTAAAACTCCAGCATTCAATCCACATTCACAAAACAAAACTCTGAAAACATTCTTACATGAAATCAATGCAGTGCAATTGCAAGCGAAAACTCGGTACACAGAATGAAGAACAGAACAGATAAACAGAGAAACAGGTAATGCACCACACACACACACTTGCATTTATTTATCCTCTGATCCTGATAAAACCTCTCCATCCAACGCCATGCACTCCAAGTCTTAATGTAATGTGCAATGATCCTAATGCGTATATTAATAATAATAATCATCATCCTTATTACCTATGATGCTAACGCTAACTGCTCTCGTACTTTTTAATTAAGATAAATAAAAGGTGCGCATTCGCACTGCGTTATCCATCATGTCCTTAAGACATTCACATGCATGCACGTCTGCATTCTCTCTTTTTAAAAAAGTGAGGTTCTCTATCTATCTATAAGTGTGATGAAGATCATGTTTTCGATGATGATATGATGATGAGCAAGAGAGCAAAGTGGTGTGGCTTTTTTAAGTTTGGCTCATCCAACTTAACTTCTATTAAGAGTTCAATTCTTATTATTATTATTATTATTTTATACATAAGTAAGCATATAAAATCTAAAGGTGAGTTGTGTAAAGAAGCAGAAGAACAAGTGTGTGCAGAAGACAGAGAGATGATGAAGATGAAGAAAGGAGTGAGTACAGTAATATGTAATGCATGTTGATGTTATTGTGTTAAAGAAGATCGAGTAGTTGGTAAAAAGAATAGAGGAATAAAAAGCATGCTTCTTCTTCTTCTTCATACTTTTGATGCTGTGCATGCAGCCTCTCTATTACTATTACGAGGGAGTGCCGTGACAATGGAATGTTGTTTTGTGTGTCCGTCCGTCCATGTTTTGTTGCCAGAATTATTTTGTGCAAATTTTGTGACAACCACACACATAGAAGTACAAAACTAGTCGTCGTCGTCGAACTCATCATCAAGTCCATCTTAGAAGGAATCAACCCATCTTCTTTCCCTCTTCTCTATCAAGTTTATTTGAGATGAGATTCGCATTAAAGAAAAAAGAAGTAATAAATAAGTGGTACAGCGTGTTGGATTACCTGTGTTGCATTAAGATATGCCATTATTTGTAGATTATTGATAAAAAGCATTGACTCTTTAAAGACGAAATGTCTAGTTTGGTTTTTGACTAGACTCTAGACACAAAGTAGTGAATGAATAAATAAAAATGCATGCATAAAGTAAGCCACGCGACTGACTGAATAATGACTACTCGAGTTAAACTCAAGGAAGAAGAAGAAGAAGAAACCCAACAATCTATTGTTGAATTCTCATTCCCTTTCTTCTTTCTCTTTCCTCTCATTGAGATGTTGGATGGAAGTAGAGTGACCACACCACGAAGATCATAAAAAGTAAAGTGAATCTGTCCATCCATCTTATGAGGAGACGTTGTTATTGTAAAATGAAAAAAGACCATTCACTCCTCTTTCTTGGTGTGTAACCACAAGGTAATGACATAAATTACAGGTTCCATATAGTTCACTTAATTTGAATGGTGTTACAGAAAAAAGTTATTGGCCACTCCCCCTCGCCCTTCTCTTTTTCTTTCTTTCTCTCTTTTCCTCTTTTTTTTCTCCAATGCACCAGCTTTTTTCATCTCCCATCACACCACGCCACCATTACGCTTTCTTTCTTTCTTTCAGTTCTTTCCACTGCCTATGTTTTGCTTATTTCTTCATGGAGAAAAAGCGGGCAAATGCACTCACTCTTAAAGCTACGCGTAAAATTTAGATTTGGTCTCTTCGGACGTGACCTGAATGAACAATGATTAGTGGAAACATAGAGAGAGAGTGGAATCGAGTGAAGTCGAAGTCGACCTCTCTTCTCGCTCTTTAACCAAGTGTTCGAATCTAAGAGTGGCTTCAAGCTTCAATTCAACTTTGTATGAAGAGAGGCAAAGGCAAGGCAAGGCAACATCAGCCATCCATTGTAGCCAAATTCTTATAGATAACTCTTCACATTTAAGTTTAAGACTTCATATTCCTTATGAATCCACGTACACACACATACACATACACACCTATAACCAGCTTTTAATAGTGGTGCAAGCAAGAGCACTAGCTTTTGTGGATAGATAAAGCCTCCCAGTGAGAGTACGATCTGAGACTCGATCATCATAACATGTTATGCCTTTCCTCCTTCTTCTTCTTCTCCTCTCTCGTACATATTCTTCAGAGTTTAGTTTTAGAAAGAAGAGACGAGAAGAGAGAGAGCTTCAAATAAGTGTAATGCAATCGAAAGAAAGGGTTTTCTTCGCTAAAACTTTATTCCAGTCGACAGAGGTAAAGCCAAAGCTAATTCTAAGCCAGCAGACGGAATAGAAACCAGTATGTATGAACGAAACGAAACGAAGTAAAGAAGAGAGATATATAACGACGTAGACTCACACAGTCACAGTCAAGTCAGAGCTGCTTTGTATGCAGCTCGTGTCAGATGAGGGTCGTTCTTTCGGGGTTCCATTTGGTTACGTCATACAAAAATTCGGGAGAGGAAAGAGAGAGAGGAGAGAGAATTGTATACTGGCTGGCCCGACTTTTTATGCCAAATTTCGCCGCACTTCTTCAATATGCACATAAATTAATAAAAGTTTTGTTAAAAAAAATTCCCACGCCTTAAAAGGAGAAAGAAAGAAAGAGAGAGAGGACCAAAAGAAAGGAAGAAAGAAAGAAGCCTTTCCCCTTTTTAAACCGAGTAATCGAATCGACAATCAACCTTTAACTGTGAGTGCAGTACTGATGATACATATTGCATAGTGCATTACATCACATCACATCACGCTGCATTATTACCTACGGACATGGACACTTTGTGATGTGAGAGAGAGGTTTCGGTGGGGTTAAATCTCTCTCTCTCCTGTTTATAATACCCAACCCAACAAAAATGTTGTTAATATATCAACCCAGTCTCAACAATGAAGAGAAGGTCTCTGGAAATAAAATAAATCTATCCTTTAAAGAAATTTAGTTTTTGCTCCTTCTTTTTTCTTATATCACATCACACACACATCGCATTATTATACTCTCTTTTCTCACATGCCTCTACAACAACACACCTTAGCTGGATTCACGTAACATCAAACAAATGCTACAAGTCTTCTTCTCTCTCTCAATCAGAATGGGAGATGAGAAGAGATCTTCCAGGTGTGTTTTGTATGTATGTACTTGTTTTTTGTCCATGTTGTATCGGGCCAAAAAGGTCCATTCTTCTTATTAGTGAACGGAGCAAGAGAGGTGACTAGGTCAGATGCTAACCGACCATTCACTACATTACCAAAGCCTTATAATTTTATTTCATTTCATTTCATGCTTTTTCAGAGGATTTATTCAGTGTTACATTGCATTCACACACTATCAATCGGAACGAACGATGGCAGAGGGAGAATGGAGAAAGAAATGGATTTGGATTTAGATGGATGGGAAAAGAGTAACGGATGCATATTTTTCTGCCTTTTATTTAGCTATGATGTGTGTGTGGATAAAAGTAAGTGAAGGAAAAAGTTAACTTATTTATTCCGAAGGAAAAGGAAGATCGAGTTTGATCTGATGTCCCTCTCTCCTCTCTCCTGCCTGATCATCATAAAACTGATGAATGCAACGAAGAATGTACCCGCGGTGTGAGAGAAGATGTGTGTGGTGGGGTTAGTTTTTCTGGTTGTGTTTTGTTGGGGAATTTGTGTGACCTCAGCTTGGAAAAATTCAGACTTTTCTTTTCTCTCCCCCACATTTATTTGTATGTGAATAAAAGTATTTGCCTGGAATTTTTTTATTGGAAAAAAGAAAGTAACCAAATCTATGCATAGTAAGCAAGCGAAGGAAAAGCATCAAAGCGGGTAACATAGTGCCCTTCTCCTTTCTCTACTTCCTTCCCATCTATCTCCTCTAATCTACATATTATTCTGGGCCTGCTGCAGAAAAATTCGGAAGAAATGCACTCACATAAACCATTAATGCACTACCGACCCTTTTTTCCTTTCTTTTCTTGACGTCCTGAACTGAAGTTATTTTTATGTTGTTGCCTACATTTTTAAAGATGCACATAGTAATAAAGTCGTATAAAAATAAACTGCAATCCAATAAAATGTGCACCCCTTTTTTCTTTTTTTATGGGTGAAGGTTCTCTTCTACTAAATGCGCATTCTTCTGATCATATGGTCATCAATTTATTTAAATTAATTAACTCTTGGATTATTATGTACATTTTCAGTGTAAATTAAAATCTGCTCCTTTGCTTTTTCCTTATCATCTTAACAGGCTAGAGAATATATATGTATTATCTTAATCTGCTGGCTCACAAAGACTAGTCATTTGCTTAAAATTACTAAAAAACTCAAAGAAAAAGCTACTTTTTTGGGGAAAATTTGGCACAAGTATATGCTATTTTTTTCTTACCTTTTCCTTCTTAGAAAAAGAACTTCTTCTCTCTCCTTCTTTCGCGACTGAATGAACCAATGAATGAATGAATGAATTGATGAATTGAATCAAGTGTTGTGTGTTGAATGTGTACGTCTGTCTTGAGCAACATGGGACCTTTTTTCCTTTCTTTTCTTCTTCTTCTGCATTGTCGTCGTCGTCGAATGAGACTTCTTCTTTGGCCGAATTTTTGTGAAAACACTTTCACTATAAACTTTCTCTTTTTTCTACAGTCAAAAATGTCTGTGTGGGAGCACCAACCAAACCACGCACGCACTGAGTCTGTTTTCTTTCTGATCTACATCGATTGTATTTAAAGGATAACAAAACACTAACAACTAATAATAGTTCTGTAAACGTCAGTGCGCCGCCAGAGATTGTGAATGAGGAGGGGGTTGGGGTGGGTGTGGTTGAGGCGACAGCATGGGCGGAGGTGATCGAGGTGACGACATGTTATGCGGGTGACTGTACATTCCTTGATCTGTGAATGAGAGAAGGTTGTAGTAGTTGTTTTTACCTGAGATGGATTCATTGCCACTCTCTCTAGGTTTTTGATGGGTGGGTGTGGGTGGGTAGTTGGGTGGTTAGAGAATGTTATACGGAGAGTGCTGGTGGTTTATAAATGGGCTTTTGTTCATCATAATATGTAGAGCACTCACTGGATTCGAACCCCTCCTGACCGGGGAGAACATTGGGCGGTGTCATTCTTTTCTCCTTCTGACGACGATTGCAGAACCACACCCGGACCACCTCCTTCTCCAACTACAAGAAACCAAGAAATGAACATAGTCTCATTAATTACACGGCACACGTTAAGAAGACTGACATGACAATGGACAATGTGGACGGGGGAAGGAAAGTGTAACATGTTTGCATATTATGCTTTCTCACTTTACCTGGAGTGAGTCTGCCAACTGTGTGATTTCTTGAGCAGATGGTTTGGGTTGCTTGTGGAAATGCTGTTCTAAAGCTCCTTTCACAGACACTTCGATGGATGTTCGTTTTTTCCTCTTTCTTCCTTGGGCTGAAAAAAGTGCAAAATTCATCAGTCCCCCTTGACAGAAGTTTTAAACTGACAGAAGAAAGTAGTGCATATTGAGAGAATGGTATTAAGTTGTCTACCTGCAATCTTGTCGATGGAAGTCGGAGACCCTGTGGTAGAGTCTGCTTCCTCCAGCCACTTTTGTAACAGGGGTTTCAGTTTACACATATTTTTGAAGCTCAGTTGTAATGCCTCGAATCGGCAGATAGTCGTTTGGCTAAAGACGTTCCCGTATAATGTACCTATGCAGTAAGCCATTACGGAAGGTCAGTATCATTCAAGGGCTCAAGTGAAAGTCATGCCGTTCGTGTTTGTCTATGATTTCCATAAAAACCTACCTAAAGCTAATCCAACATCGGCTTGCGTGAATCCCAACTTGATCCTCCTCTGTTTGAACTGTTTGGCAAACGCCTCTAGATCGTCCGAGGTGGGAGTCTCTTCCTCCATATCCCCATGTCCTCTGACATCCATAATCCCTGATCCCGGACTCGAGTTGTGTAGATCACGAATGTCTCGCAGTGAGGGGTGGATCTGACCTATTGCACATTGATTCAATCTCATGTACTTATGCCCTTTAGACTCAAGTCACCCCAAAAGAACCATATTTCAAAAAGATAAGAAGAGAGTGACTCACTGTTCATGGGGATCCCATTTCCCATGGGGTGTGGATAGTGATGGTGCTGGTGCTGAATGGGGCTGCCCCCATTGAGGTAGGATTGGGACCACGGATGGTGCTGACTGTTTTGTTGGCTGGCGGCTGCTGCAGCAGCAGCTGCGAGGTGTTGGGAACTATTGGTGGACCCCGTAGGAACCCCAGAGGAGGAGTGAGAGTGGGCGTGGGCATGATGTGGGGGGATTGAGGGGGGTGAACTCACCTGCGGGTTCAACCCATACTGAAACAACATCAGAGATAGAAATTAAGAAACTATTTAGTCTCAAGACAATAAGAAGAAGAAACTGTTGCTTTCATTCAACTTTTTTTTGGCAATTACAACAGTCAAGTTCTTTGAGCAAAGGGTGCCGTGCCTCTAACTATGTAGGTATGTGCATTGTTTGGGCAATATGCAAAATTTATGGCCTTTCGTTTCTGTCAAAAAAGTGAAATCAAAAAAGGAGACTTCTTACTTGACCCCAGGGATCCCAAGGAACATGGTTGTGGTGGTGGTGTGATTGCATCAAGTACTTCATGTCTTCATTACCATTACCCGATCGGAAGTCCATCGTCCATCACCTTATCAAAGAAAACCACAAACAAACAATCAATAACAATACCAAATGAAATATATGCAAAGTGGCCAATATTTAATTTATGAATGAATGAATGAATATGTGCCTAAGGTTTGGTGAGTGAATGAAGAAGATGAGACTAAGAAGATAGATGGATAGATCGTCACTCCTAAAAACTTTACTCTAACTGCTGTCTGTTCAGAAGAGATAGAGGATGCATTATTAGCCAAATCTGAAGGAAGGAAGGAATGATGATGATGAAAGTACTTTTTTAGTTTACTCTCGGTGGTGTCGGTGTGTCTTTCTCTCTCATGCGGGATGACTTTGTGTAAAGAGTGAGGAGGAGAGAGGAAGGGTGTGATTATACTAATAAAGGGTCCTCTTTAAATGACAGGCTCTATTTTACTTTTGTTTTGCTTTGCTTTTACTTTACTCTCTCCATGCCTTCTATTCTCTATTCTATTCCTTGTCACTCTGTATGCGTGTGAGTTGGAAAGTAGTGGATTTATTATTTCATTTCATGTATTTAGAGAAATCCACAAATCTCTATAAAATCAAATCACTTTTTGTTTATACAACTTAAAGGAAAATACACTCCATCCAACCCACCACCAACCAAACATAGAAAGAGATGAAGAGTCTCATCTCATTTTGAACGGATGAAATCAAAGGTACTTACTTACTTGGCTACTTTGAGAGAGGGAATTATACAAAAAGTGGATGTGGGGGAAAGAAGTAAAGTAAAGTAAAACAGTGTCAGATTAAGGCCTCTCCTCTTGTATAATTTATTAATAAAAAATGTGCATTTTAATTGTATTAATAAAACATTATGTAAATCAAATGGATAATTCCCCACTTTACTTTCAGATGCGTCTTATCATTATAATAAATAATGCGTTTCTGGAAAAAAATGCTTTTAAAATAAAATAAGTTCTTACTTGTGGAGCATGAACTCCCTCTTCTTTTGATAAAGGTGTGAGATCCTTGAGAACTTTCACTCTAACTTTTGCAAATACGCTCTAAAGTCCCCCGTCCACTTATGGATTCAGTCTTGTAAAACCGCGTGCTTTCTTTTTCTATGGCCAAAAGTCACTTTTAATTTTTTAACTTTCACCAGAGTTAAAATGGTCTGTTTCTCCCTTGCAAATTCTGATCACTGGCAAAATGCTTGAGAAGACAACGGTTTGAAGAAAAGACTTCAAAAAAATGTATTTGTTTGGAGAGAAAGATGAGAAGACGGAGGAGCAGAGGCGCAGGCTGTGAGAAGAGTGTGAGAACTTGGCACGGACTGAGCGTAGTGGTGTTGTGTTTCCAAATGCGCCATTCAATGCCCATACCTTCCTCAGGCCCAATTGGCTCTGTATATGGCAACTCCACCCCAGGCCAACCTCTTTATTGCTCTCGACTGCTACCTTCTCTCTTCTTCTCTACAGCCTCACAACCTTTCTCTTCTTCTTTACACTTTACTTTCTGGGAAATTGAGATTCTTCTTTCTTTCTTCTTTCTTTGCCCTTAAAAACAGGGGAGAGAGTGTAGGAAAGTAAAGGAAAAGCAAGTGTAAGGAGAGAGGGGACGGGGCGACTCGAGACACAGCCCTCAACTTTCTCCAGAATTTTATTTCCTCTCCTCACTCTGTCGGAGGATGTGAGGACTTTCTTCTTCTTCTTCTCCCATCCCCCTTCAAAGAACGGTCCTCTTTCTCAAATTAATCATGACTTGTTGCTACTTTTAGAATGATGACATGTTTTTTTCAATTCGACTGAGACAAAGTGGGCAATGTTGCTCATTTTTATATATTTGTGATGACGAATAATGGACGGATGGACGGGCGTTTGCATATTTATTTGATATCATTCTTTCCTTTTTTCTGCAGTGATACGGTTCGTCCCTGGCATAGAAGAACATGATTTATGAGGCTTTTCTATGGGGGACGCTTTAGTTAGTTAGCATTTATTACGGAGTGTGTGTGGATGGATATCTGCATTGAGAGAAAAGAAGTCAAAAAGAAAGGAAAGGAGAGAGGAGAGAGTGGCTGATGTGATGTCAGTCCTCAGGGACCAGTTTAGTTCTAATTGAGAATGATCGCGTGGAACGTCAACTCCTTCCTGGAGAGGAGATGAGAGAAAAAAATATCATGGGATTTTTTATATGTTTTTTAGTTTTTTTGTTGCTTTCTTTTTTTGGTGTGTTACACATTTTCCCCAGAAGCTTGGTGTAAAAGTGTACCACAAGAAGAATAGAACTATTGAAGCCTATGCCTATTGAATGCTGATGAATTTGGTGGTGGGTAATGATAATGACAGGAGTGATAGTGGTGGTGGTGGTGAATTGAATTGACTTGTGAAAGAGTCAAAGTGAAAGGAGAGGAAAAGAGAATGAGAACGGCAGAGAGTTAATGAATTCAGGAGAGAAAGTTAAAGTTTTTTGGTTTTAATCAGTTGCAGTTAAACCACGCAACGACCCAGTTTTTGAGAGAGAGTCTCTGAGTCTCTCCCCCTGCTTGCCACAGAGGATTGCATTACACATTGCAACCATTAATAGAATATATACACCACCCTCTAAAATCCAAACCACCAACTTTACTTTACTTTACTTCCTTCGACCGTGACAATTTCCCCGAATTATGTACATAGTAATAAATGAATGCACATGCATAAGAAATTTGGAAAATTTGAAAATCTAATGACTTGATGCGGAATGATGATGCGATGGCTAGCCCCTCTCTCTGATGATGATGATGATGTGGATCTGATGAAGGCTTTTCAGCATGATATAAAATGGGTCCCTTATAAAAACTGATGATATTCGCTCTTCTTCTTCTTCAGTCTGTCTGTGTGTTGCAATAATAACCTCGTTATTATGCCCCCTTCATCATACTGCGTTCCAGACGAGGACAGAAAGTATTTCCGAGAGGTTTCAAGGTTGATTAGTATCGACTTTTCTCTGAACTTGTTGACTTTTTTGCCAGTTTGGATTTTGAAATTGAATTTTTATTAAGACAAAAGACGCTGTCTACCCTGCCTTTGCTTACGTCTTTAACTTTCTGAGGAAATAGAGACAAAAAATTATTATGAATAACATTATTATTATTAAACACGTTGGATTGAAGGAACATCATGTACTATACGGTTGGGCGACGGAACCCACGAAAAGTTGACTTGAAATCGTATAAACCTGTTTTTTCTATATTGACTTTGCATGTAAAATACAAAGTATGACCGTTTGTGTAATGTCAGTGTGACTAACTAATGACTTCTGGTAACTTTGCTGGCGGTAGTGAGAAGAGAGTCAACAGAGTTAACATTATATAGGGATGAGGAGAGCTGTGACTTATTTGATAAAACGATTAGAATATAATAATAATAATAATAATAATAATAATACAACGCTTTGTAGAATATTTCGTATATAGATTCATAATAATAATAGCACGTAGTAATTTTCAGACGGGAGACGAGAGGACAGATGCAAAAGGCAAAAGTATCTTTTTTAAAGCCATTATAGAAAAAAAGAGCAGTTAGGTGAGGTGAGGAGGTAAATGACAGACACAGTGCAAGAGATGAAACGAAATAAAATAAAATGAGAGAGATCCATTACACACACCCTTTGTGAAAAAACTAAACTCTTGGACATGTTATCACATTACCTCAAACACTTTAAGCAAACAATATGAAAACAATGGTTAGAGATGGAGTGCTAATTTTTCTTTACTTATAAACTACCCCCTTCCTCCCTCATTCATACTCACTCGCTCAACTGTGTGGCCCTTTACTCTACCCTGCTACGGTTGTTCCTATTTATTTTTAACCTCTATACTTTGGAGCTTTTTTTTCAAAAGACTTATTGGTCATTAAAGAAGTATTGGTATTCCATTGGATTCTTTTGATGTGGAGCAAGAAAGTAAAGATGTGGAGAGATGGAAGAAGGGAAAGAAAATGAAAGAGTAATGCGAAGGTGCGGACAAGCTGGAATCATAAACTATCATCGTAAATCTTGCTTTTAATTAATAACAGCCAGGTTTTTTCAAAAGAACTTTCTCTCTTTCTCATTTGTGGCTTTTAAATAAGAAATACTTCCCGTGGTTGGTTGGTTGGATGGGATTAAAAAGAGAAGATGCTCTTTTCCTTAGGAGACTGGGACGGATGGAGGAGATGGATGAGTTGATGAAGAAGAGAATTATTATATAATATACGAACAGAGGGAATGTAATATGTGACAGGCGTTTAAACGGTTTGAATTATGGCTTTAGAGAAAAAGTCGGGTCGGGTCAGTCAAGTCTGCTGCTTTCCTCCTAGAGAGTCCCCCATGCATATCATTCATAATATCATATCACATTGCAGCATTTCTTCACCATCACATCGGCGTATCGTTTATATTTTGTGGCTTACTTTCTTCGTAGTACAGCACATTTTTTGAAACCTGACTGACTGAGCCCTTAAATAAAATCCACTTTGCGTCATCCACACAAACACCACAATGAAATGAATAATAAGACACACAACAATAGGTTTCAGCTGCTGCTCCCAGCTATTGGTTTTTTAGAGGAAGAATTAATAATCAAATCAAATCCACAAGTGCAGCGCAAAGTGAAGTGATGTATAGGGTGCCTTCCATTTCCATATACCCAGAGAGATGAACTCTGAGATTATTGGCTATTTTTCATCCCTTTTCTGACTTTAAATAGATCTCGATACTTGCACCACCAGACGAAGAGAAGAAAGAGATGCATTACCACAAGAAACACAGTGGATCAGTCAGAAGAAGAAAAAACTTGATCCTTTTTCTCTGTTATAAGCCAAGCATTTCAAGAGAAAAGTGTTTTAAGGGCACCTGCAATTTGTTAACTTCCTTTCTGGCGCAACCATCTCATTTGTTTGTTATGTGATCTCACCTTCATCTCATCTCATCACACACAAAAGTCAAGTCATAAGCAACTTTACGTAACACAAACACAGGGCCAATAAATTCAAGGAGGACTTCTGCTGCCTACTTGTGTAAATTGACCCTTTTTCCATACATGACTGAAACTTTCTTGCGTACTTTCTTTCTTCCTAAAAATACATCAAACAAATTGAACCAAGCAAGGAAACAGCGACGGGGACAAAAGGAGGTAGATCGTGAGACTAAAAAAGACCATCAGTCATTCCAATCTTACTTCACATCACACCTTTGAAGACTGTCAATTTGTGGATGAATGAAGATTAGGAAAGGTTTCTCAAGATTTCTCCAAGATTTTTTAATGCATTTACCCTCTTTGATTTCTGGATTAGTGACGCTCTTACACAAGTTATTTCCATTCCTACTCTTCGTTTCAATTTCGTCGTAGAAGATGAGGAGAGTGTTTCCTCTCTTTTCTCCATGAAGCAAAGTTCAAAGAGAGTTTTACAAGTTGACAAGTTTGAATAATGAAGTCGGTAGTCTAAAATGATGATGACGATTCAATGTTACGTGTTGTTATTCAATCCTGCTTCCTGTCCGTTCTCGCTTGTTCGTGTGCCTGTGCCTACATTACATCCTTCCCTCCCTTGTTACAAAACCAAATAAAGCTAAGAAAAAATCCTTCTCCTCCTTTTTGATATGTCAGCTCTCAAGAAAAAAAAAGAAGAAAGAATAGAATCAGAATGACTCTGCAATTATTACTAACAAACCATGAGACAAATAAGTTGTCTGCTGATTGAAACATTTGAAAGTTTTTAGTAGCGTAAAACAAAGGCAGTTTAATATTTTGAAGACATCCTCCTTCCTTCTCTCTCTCCTTTTCCGCTGTCATCCCACCAATTTGAATCCTTGATTGTTTTCGATATCTCAGGCCCACAATCACAAAAATCACGTGCACACACACAAAACAACCCACAACAGAGATTTGATGGACTTAAAGTTAAGTATTTGATAGATCTTATTTCTTGGCATCATCCTCATCCATCCATCCATCTCATCTCATCTGCATCTCTGTCGTCTCATCTATTACCCTCTTGTAGGCATGTAGTAATTGTGCAAGAACGTGCCTGATCACTATCTTTTTGAATCGGAAGACACAAGGAATATCTAGACTTTATACATTTTTTAAACACTGACTATTACGACTGAATGAATGTCGTTTTGATTTCCCTGAAAATTTAAACAAATTGCGAAACTGGCAGGGTGTCATCCTTGTTTTTTACCTTCAAGAACACGCGCATTTTTGAGAATTCTTCTTGCGCAACATGTATTCGATAACCGAACTTGTAAAAACAATTGTGTGAATATCAATCAAAATGTAAAAAAGAAGAACTTTTTGTGTGTCGCCAACATAAATATTTAGAGTGGAGATAGTCATTTGTAGAATGAAGTTGTTGACAGGTGGGGCGAAGTGAGAAAAGGATCTCATTTCCACTTTATCCTCCATATCATTACACTATCATGTTTTCACGAGTTAATTACTACGCGCAGTTTACATTACTGTGCTGTTTTTTCCTGCCAAGATTATGAATGAAGCATCCCATTAAGCTTTTTGATGTGAAGTGGTCTGGCTCTCCCTCAGAGTGATTATTATGCTCCACTATAAAGCAAAGCCAAAAGATGAAGAAGAAGAAAAGGATAATAAAAAACGGTTCCAGTCAGAGAGAAAGAGAGACAGTAAAGTGAATGGGGCTAAACGACAAGTCGTTAAACGTCTCGAAACAACCAACAACCGCAGTAATAATTTTTTTCAATAGTCAATGAGTTAAAATACAATGCAATACACCACAACAGAGACAAGCCGTCGTCTTTTCTTCTTCTTCTGTATTCAATTCTTTGATGATGAGAGTGGTGGTGTGAGGTAAACTAAAGTAAAGCAATCAAGTTAACGATTTCAGATTTTAAATTCACATCCTTATTACTCTTATGACGATGATGATGATGATGAGAGATAATTACTTTTTTCTTAAAAGCATTCACCACCACCACCACAGTTCATTCATAATAGGCAAAGGTGTAAGAACTGAATGGGACATTTTTTTGTACGGTGTAAAAACGTAACTTATTCATAACGTAAACGTAACCATCATCATCATCCTTCCGCAAAAATCAATTACCACTTCCAATTTCCACCAACTAAACACTTCTCTCCGGGAGAATACATTTACAACATTAACATTTACCGTCTTGCTTACCAATGGATGAGCTAGTCAAACACAAACCAACATTATTGTCTTTGGCGAAAGGGTTGAGGAGGGTGAGTGAGTGGGGTGACTTGAGAATTGTATGAAAAATGCAAAATAAACCATAAAGTGAATGAATATCAATCTATCATACCACCAACAGGCTCTGGGTTATCCATCTCTCTCATAGTTCTTTCTCTTTCTTTCTTTCTCCTCTGTGTCTTTGAAGATAAGTTAAAAAAAAGTTGGGGTCAAAGCGAGAGAGGGACGCTAAGCAAGCGAACGCAGTGTGCTTCTGCTGTTGGATGGCTTGTAATAAGTTAACTGCTGCCAGAGACAGAAAAATCAAAATTTTGACCTCTTTGCTCTCTTGCTTATGCACTAAACCTCATGCTGAGACCCTTCATCTTGTACGGAAATCCAATTTCTTTCCTTTTATTTATCTCCACTGAACTTTACCTGTTTCAGCTCTCCTACCTCCATTCCTCTCTCTCTCATATTTTCACTTTATATACTAGATTAACTGATGGGCTAGTTAGTTTAGTTGGATAAGGACCTTGCGTGGTACAACAGAATCTGATGATGATGGTGTCTTAGGTATTTGTGTGTAATAAAAGGTGATGAAAAATAAGCTCTTGAGCAAAGTCTTTAAATCATTGCTTAAATCGTGTGTTTTTTAATCTTCTAAAAATATTTATTACGATACGATTTTTTATTTGTTTCATTTCATTTCATGATTCATCCAAACTTTCAAAAATGAGAATTATAAAGTTGGAGAGAGACCTCAGGCTGGCACACACACACACATTTCCTACTAATTCTTTTACCTATGATCTGTTCATTTATTGTAGAGAAGAGAGTTAGCTCACTCTCTGACTTCATTCGGTTTAATTTTATTTTAGAATTCAGAGGTTTGTAGTATAAAAAAGAGAAACTTCCAGAAAATATTCAATCCAACAAACAGTCAGCCACTTTTTTTTGCAGCATAAAAAGTACAACCAATTTTTATTATACACACGCATATGCATCTATTTTTCTACCCCACGAACGAATGTAACAACAAATCAACTCATTCGTCAGAGCCATCATAACTATCATCATCATCATCATCCATACATTCAAAATCATCAAAACTCAAAACATATTTTTCTTTCTGAGGAGACAGACTTGAATAAAAAAAAGTCATCACATAACAGTTTAGCGCAGAATTGTATTACAATTACAACGATTATTAGTTTTTCTATTGGATTTTTAGAAGGTGAGGCTAAAGTTCATGACTACAAAGATAGGACAGTACGGCCTAGGACTGAGTTTTTAATGTCCACGATCCACGCACAAGACCAATTCACACGAAATATGCCCATAATAGTAATCATAATACGTTGTCTTTGTTGGAGCAGTTAGCATAAAATAAAATACAGAAAAATATTATTACTATTGCTTATTATCATTGTTACTGCTTTTACTGTTTTTTTTCTTCTTCTTCTTCGTCTTCAGCCGTCTACTTTTAGACTTGGCTGACTTAACTTGTCCAACACAACTCAACAAGTTAATGTAACGTTTCCTGCTTTTTTCAGTCTAATTTTCTCTTAAAGAATTTTTCTCCCATGTCGCCTTTCATCTCTCCACTTTTCTCTTTTTTGTGTGCATTTCATTTCCTATTATACATCTGCGATGATGTGGATGGTCGAATAACAAAATATGACTCAGTTCCTTGTGGCATGGCATTATTCTTTTTAGAATACTAATAATAAATAATGCACATTATACTTTCTACTTGGTCCGTCTTCCTGTTCGCTCTCTCTTTTCCATCCGTCGATCGTGGTCGCGTGGAGTCTTTGTAGATTCTGATCTATGATCCCAAGCTAATCTTCCAATTGGATTCGGTTACTGTTTTGCTTTTGTTTTCCATGAAAATTGTAGTGTGATGAGATGATTTATAAAAACAGGATGCGATCCAGATCACAGTTTGTGTTTGAACTGAAATTGGTGTGAAATCACGCATTGTCCTAAGACCATTCATCCCAAGTATAACAAATAATAATGCTCCTGCTGTTGTTGAGAGCATTGTTGCAGGTGGGTACAAGCAAAAAGTGAGGGAGCAAAGTGTTGAAAGAGAGACGGAGAAAAAACTGAAGGAAAAGCTCTCTGCATAAAGTATGCTAATTAAAATACAATACAAATGTTCATGTCTATAAATAATTCATGGAGGAAGCTTGCTCTACCAGAGGTTGCTTTTCTGCCTCAGTTTTTGGTTTGCTGCTGTATTCAATATTATTATCTGCAGTGCAGAAGACCGAGAGAGAATAGAATGCGATGTGAAGTGTGTGAAAAGAAAAAAGCTTGCTTGTTTTGTTTTATATATATTTTTTTACAGAATTGACTCTTGTCTTGTTAACTAACTGTTATGCTGTATCTCGGAAAAATAATTGCTTCAAAAAGCGATCGACAATCATCGCAGAAAGTAATAAAATGTGTTTCGGTTGGACGTGTAGAGGGATGTCATTGTCAGCCAACGTCACTCACGTCTCACTCGATTTTACTCTTGGGCACTCCCATTCTCGTCGCGCGGACGAAGCGGATGAGGATGAGCTTGTTCCGGACAAATAAAGCTAAACTACACTAAACTAAAGTTATATAAACCTTTCGTCGTCGTTTGTCGCTTCTGCTACCCGTTTGTGTCATCTTCTCTCAACCATTTCAGTTCGTAATCGTGTTGACATTTCACACTTGAGCTCAATACTCAATCCCCAACGAGGACGACACCACCATCTCATCTCATCTCTCATGTCTCTCTCTGCTTTCTCTTTCTATTTTCAATTCTAAACTGAAATATATAAAGTAAATTTCACCCTTAACACAGCTGAGTGATCATCATCAGACATGGCATCAGAGAGAAAGGGAAAAGATCAGAGATTGCCCACAGATCCGAACAGGAGATGGATGGATGGATTTTACTTGTTTTCATACTGTACATTTTACAGAAAAACTTGACGTCATACGATTGCCATTAAAAAGAGAGTGCGAGAGAGAAAGAAAGAAAGGGGTGAGTTTGCACAGGATATTATTGATGAAAGAAAGAGAGAGATGAGGCAGGGTGAGATTTTCACAGCTTAGATTCGCTACAAGATTCATGCATCATCAGGGCTTAAAAAATACCTAAATCGAAACTTGCTTCCTACCCCCAATTACCACAAGGATTAGTCCTTTTGGTTGATTCTTCACACTGATTATTATACTTCTTAATTGAACGTAATTCTGTAATACATGTTCACTCGTAATTGAGCGGATGGAAACAAAGCGAGAGAGGGGTCAAAGAAAGAAGGATGAGAGAAAAAGAAGAAGACAGATTTTGATTTTGATGGAAAATAAATGCAACCAGCAGCAGCATCTTCTCAAATTGATGAACATTTCTGGTTTCGGTTTTTTAGTTAGTTAGATAGATAGATAGTTGTTAGTTGGGGCATGTTTTGTGGTTGGTTAATGTAATAATAATAGTAATGGAAAACTAAAACTACGGACAAACTGTTGTAGACCTGAACTGAGAGTTCAATAGATTGGATGATCAGAATCAGCATCAGAAGTCAACCCTTCGCGTATATAGTCGAAAAGAGGAGAGAAGCAACAAGAAATATTATTATTATTAAGGGAGAAATGATTTAGTAGCTATCTGATTGCGGGATCATTAACACATTCACTCCGCATTCCACTCTATTACAGAGCTATGCGCTTAATGAGTTGGCTAATCGATTAAAATGTTTTTGTGAGACCCTCAACCTCTCTTCCACAATAATGTTGCTTTTCTCTGCTGATCCTCCTGATTGTTTCCACCACCATTCACAAGACTGAGTGAAATGAACCACTCTCTATATCACGAGATGTGAAATGATGGAATGAGATTCAGAAAGTCTGCATGCATGTGGTTCGATTTCTTCTTCTGCGTGTCGTAGTTGCTACTGAATTACGTGGATTTTGGGAGGTTTCTTCAATTTTCTATATCCGATTTATCCGCTAATAAAAACCAGCTTTAAAAACGGTTTTGAATGGAATTTGTATAATAATCAGGGAGAGTCATCATAAGAAAGGGATAGATAGTTAGTTAGTGAGAGAAGAGAGAAAAGGCAAAACAGAGATGATCTGACCAACGGAGAGTCACATCAATCTTAGGTTTATGTACGAAGTGGGCGGATCAAATTACTCTCTCGGAGAACAAGCAGCTTCTTGAATTAACTGACCAGATTTTATTAATTCTGCCCTTGCCTCACGACTCCCAACTCCCAACAACTTGTATATTAACATTAGATTATTATTGAGAGAGAGCCAAACTCTCCTTTTAACCGGTCACTATTACATGCTTAATATGCACATAATATATTCTTATTCATAAAATGATTCTCTCTCTCCCTCTTCTGCTACTGCTTTTTGTTCCTTTGCCAGCAGCTATATCAATTTAAATTTGTGTCTGTGTGAATCTGTGCAGGCAAAGAGGTGGATGAGGACAAGAAGAAGACGAGAGGTAAAGAGAAAATTCCAAACAAAGCTGCAACTTCTTCTTCTTCATGTTCATCATTTCTCTGTAACCAAACTTTAATAAACGAATAATTATCGATTATAACCTGCTCAACTCTAACCTGGTCGTAGCTACTGTTTGAGATCTTAACGCCAGATTTCATCATATTACATTTTTTGGTAGGAAATCTTTTGAAAATCTTTGTGTCTGGCTCTGCTAAACTCGTTAACTTTTACATGCAAGCTTTAAATAAGATGAGCACACACCCGACTGATGATGGTCTCTCTTCTCTCTTTTCTCATCCTCATCTCAAAACTCTCTTCTTCTTCTTCACTTCTTTTTCTGTGTGTTGTGTAAAGCTGTTGGTTGGTTTGACTGGTGTAGGATGAGAACTCGTGGAAGTGGAAGATTATGCAAATATGTTTTAAGAAATCTCAGCGTACAAAATGCATGTAAGTAGAAGAATAATAAGAAGTAAGAAGCTGCTGTTATGTTATGTTGGAGAAGAGAGAAAAAAAGAAAGGAGAGGAAAAGGAGAGAGACGAGAGAAAAGTAAAGGAAAGGAGGAAAGGAAAGAAAAGAGATTGGGAATCAAATATTGTTGAGGAGGAAAATTTATCCGAAAAATTCAGGAAAAAATACGTTAACACTTTACAATCTGTGGATGAAATAGCCGGGAATGCATTCGAAATCTCTTTGCAGGTAGTTCATTAGCAATTTAAATGAATCTTTATGAATATTCAGAGATTCGGTGTGTGGATTTGGATCCAGAAGCACTCTTCTCTCTCCTCTCTCAACTCTCTCTCTCTAACTTTCCTCTCCTACCTAAAACTGCACCAAAAGTGGGGCTGTACACTCTGCATTATCTGTGCCATACTTTGCTTAACTTAAGAAGAGAGACGAAATAATGCTTTTGCTCTACAAATTCAATCCAAAATACAGAGAAAGAAGAGATTGCTTTAATATCACTCACTATCTAAAAGCTTATAGTTTAGTGTAATGGAAGTGATTTTGGTTGGCTCTCTTTCCCTCACTCACTCTCCCACTCTCTGGCACTCTGATGGAACAAAATTCCTCAGAGAAAGCCGTTAATTTACAGTTTACAGTTTAATAGCACAGATAACACAGTGTGAGTGAGTAAAAGAGAGAGGTTTAGGTTGGAGAGAAGAGGTGGAAACGGAAGGATCTTCCTCTCTCCATCCTTTTCACTCTTCTTTCTTTCTTTCTTTCCCTGTATCGAAGAGTGTTGTACTTTTAGCTACGTGTGTGAGCTAACTAAGAGTGAAGTACTAAAAGGAAAGAAAAGAAAATTTAAAAAGGATTAATTTTAATTTCTTTGATGATCCAATTCTGCTTTTTCGGATGAGTTTTATTCCACTCGCTCTCATCTCATCTCTTTGCGGATCTCATCTCGGTTAGAATCAGCGTTAACAACATGATGATGTGATGGACTTGGCATATGGCAGTGTACCACCAACAACACCATTGTGTGTGCCCAACCATTCCAATTTCATTTCATCTCTTTCGTTATTCCACCCATCCATAGTATTTAGATAACTACACACACACGCAGGCAGATAAAGAAGGAGTCCTTTTTAAACCGGAGAAATTATCTACTTGGCTTAACACAACAATATTATTATTTGGACAAAGTGATGGGAAAGTTGGCATGTGGTGGGTTAAGGTTTAGGTGTATAGACTCTGATCCCTTACATTCATTCGTATATATACCTAACATTCATCCAGCTTGTAATAAAACCAACGTCTCATCCCACCCCAAAACATGCTGCCAATCCCAATCCCTTGAGAAGAGTCAGACACGACGATAACTCTTACACCGATTCTTTCACCCCTTCCTTTCCCTTCTACCCGACTCAAATCTCCCTGGATGAAAAACCCACCCTGACTGCCAACTCTGCTTTTACTTTGTGCTTTACACCCTCTTTCTCTCTCTTGTCTGTGCCTCATCTTCTGTGTGAAGGGAAGAAGACGAGGTTTGGTTTGGTTTATGTGTCTACCCCGATGTGACTGACTCTGCTCTACACTTCGTTTCGGTTAGTTTAGTTCAGTGTCAACGATGAAGGGTCTTTTGTTTCCATATATTTTGATTTCACCAACCCAAATTGAACCACACTTGTCACTTATCAACCGTTGACTGCACCCATGATTGATGCTAACTTGATCCGAACCACCACCATCACCATCGTCTCACCGTCATTGCCGTCTGCTGCCTTTGCCCCTCTATAGGTTCTTGTTTATCAAGGGGAATTAATACTTTCTCTCAGGAACTTTGGTATAATGCACTACACAAACTCAACCAAAAGCCTCCCCTTTGTTTTGCATACTACTACGTGGCCTTTCATTCAAAGGATACGATGTGCAACAACTGACAATGGAGAAATAAGACTTTTGTCTATGCCAAGTCGAGATGATTTTAGGGAAAATGACGGATGTAAGTGAGAGAGCAAGTGTTATGTAAAGATTTGTACGAGTGATCGTAATAATAAATGAATGAATGGAAAGGCAGAAAGGGAAAGCTAATCAAGGTCCGATGCTACGTATGTACAACAAAACCAACGAGCAGGCAGATTAAATTCACTCAGATTTTGTGGCTTTTATTCCCACCCAAACCATCTAGACCTCAGAAACCACAAAGTAACATAACATGATTGTCATTATTATTATGTGGTTGCCCTTTCCCTTGTCCGAGAACCTTTGAAATGGGCCGTGTAATAATGGAAGTGAGAGGCAACTTGTGGCATCACACCATCACATCGAGGAAAAAATAGTTAGTGGCCAATACAATAAATATAAAAAAAACCAAGGGAGAGAAAAGAGAAAAGTGATGCATTTTGATATTGGCAGTAAAATAAACCAAGGCGAGAGGGGCAATCAGCTAATAAGACTGTTATCCATTCAATTAAGTGACTTTTTACTACTTTCTTTTCCTCTTGTTCCATGCCGCATCGCATTACGGTTGAAGTTGAAATGTGCAATAGGATTTAGGGGGGTCGTGACTCATAAATGGCCGTACTTTTCGATTGGATGTTGGTGGATTGAAATCCATCCGCATTCTATTCTGCCCTCACTTCATTTCAGTCAAATCTTTCTCTCACTCACTCAGTATTCCATCATTTCGTCATGACATGTACTACGTGGGTATGGCAGAAGTGTATGGGTGGTGTTATGGCAGGAGTCCCGAAATCCCAAAATCTGACTTGCAAATGTCGTTCCAGATGTTGTCGCCCCATTGTTGTATCCCTCTAAACCCCATTGTTACAAAGCCAGATATCTGTACTTTACTTGCGTATTTATTTCTGTCTTCTTCTGTGTAATTCAAACCAACCGGACGTGGTAGTATCAATATCATCAACAACAAGAGGATAGAGAATGGAACAATACCCTTTGAACGCATTACAACACACAAGCACACACATTTTTAGATGAGAAAACAGGTGCATTTTCCGCATATTTAATTAGCCTCATTTTCCACAGAGCAACTTGTCGTCGTAACTTTTATATTCTTGCACTCCAACCCCCTCCTATCAGCACCAGGCATCTTTTCTCTATTTCTATTTGTGACTACTGAACTCTGGAAAAATGTTTCCATTCCGCATCCACAGAAGAATTGAAGAATAAAATAAAATGAAATGATCGCAATTTCAGCTGCTCTCCTAAAAAGCCCCAAAAGACAAAGGCAAGAATAACCTCCAACAACCCCATTGTTGTATATCTGATCGAAAATTATTCTTTCACCATCACCCCTCCTCCTCCTCCTACTCATCCTCATCTATCTACCCTTTACCGGGTATCGGTGGACTAGTTTAGTTGGTCCCTGCTGCAGGCAAGCAGGCGAGCCAGCCTACTTATAGTTTTTAGATTAAATTGCAGCAATAAATATAAATTCCATTGTACGGACCGATGATACCGGGACAAGATTAGAAACAAAAGAAATAAAAAAACATTCAAAAGGCAATGAAAAAATTAGCATACCCAAGACAATTATACGAAATTGTGTAAATAAATCTGTCTGAAGGCGCGTTTGGGGAAAAAAGTGTGAAAGAATTTGGTCTCATTATTCCTTGTGTATATACTTTTTACTCAAGAGAAAGTAGAGAAAAAAAGGAAAAAAGTAATACCAACTTCTAACCTCAAGACCATTAGTCTTTGATGGAAATAATAAAAACCAATCCAACTAAAAGCATAGACCATTATTATCAGCATCATTCGGCTAACTTCAGGGTCTCTCTCATCTTCGCCAAGAAGATACTCTATGGTCCTCGCGCAGTCTGGAAAAGGTGCCTTATTACTGATACTCTTCTTGATGTTTTGCTACACCCACTCGAGATCACAAGAAGACGCTCTGCTATGCAGGTCTTCTATTATATTACTTTAGTTACTTTCCTTTTTGGTCGATGCTGCTTTCTCCCACATACGGTCTGATGCTACTGTGTCTACTTTATTTTTCTCCGTGGTTCACATTATCTTGGGGAGCTATATTATTCAATGAAAAAAATCACCAATTCAATTGGGCTTGGGCTCTGTCTTCTTGGAGTATAGAGAGCCGCATGGACTTTAACGCTAATGGGATTCAGCGAGAGAGATACTTTGTTCAAAGACATCCTGCTTCATTGCTCGTGTGTGAGTGTCTGATTGTAAAGTATAATTTCTGTCCTCCACATTCTTCTGATTTCCATCTGCAACACATAGCCAAGCCAAGCCATTCTTCTACCCCAAGCCTCCAAACTAAACTCTAAAAATGCCGTCTTCTTCTTCTTCTTCTTTGGCTTTAGCAACTTTCTCCAAGAACATGGCTGAATGTACCATTATAATACTTTACCTTTGGAGAAATGTGCTCTTTTTCCTCGCTCTCCTCTTCCTTCCAATCTGGTCGGATTCTTGAAATCTAAATTCTAAATTCTAATACAACATGTCTCCAATCCAATATCACTCTGGTATTATGTGTCTTGTCAATACGGTGCACTCTTTTCCTCCCTTCTACATTTACCCCCAATGCGCTACTTTACTTTACCTTCATCGTCCGTGAAGATATTTCGATGGAGTTTTTTACCGCAGAAGAGAGAAGACATCACTGCCACATCTTATCATATTATACACCCAACCAAAACCGCATGTAAGGAGTATCAGTTCAGCTCACGTTTGTGTACGTATGTTGTGAGTGAGGCGAGGCCGTATAAGACAAGGGCTAAAGACTAATCTCAATCTCCGCTCCGAAACCTTTAAGCTTAAAGTGGTTTTGGTTTAAGCCGACATGAGTGCGAGAAGAGAGGAGCTAAAAAATCGGTTGCGGCATAGAATACGAAGACGATGATGATGATGAAGACTTGAGGAGGATGAGAGAAGAATATGTCGTATCAAAATTCTGTCCGAAAAAATATCAAAAAAGCTGGTCAAAGGAAATTCCGCCACGAAAATCAATGCATTTGTAATGTAGCCGGCTTATCATCTTTCGTTTGCTCGCTCGTCTTGTCTTCTATTAGTTTGATTCCTCCATCCCTTGTGCGGTATGGGCGTAGTAGTGGCGCATTAATCTAGGACTTGATAATGCTTCGAGTAATAAAATATAAAATAATAGTATTTTATCGGAAATTGCCGCATCCGACGGAAGACACAAGAAAAAAGAGAGCGAGGATGTTATGTATAAAAGACGGATAGATTGTGGATGAAGAAAGAAGAAAGAAAAAGGTTAGTTTCTTTCTTGAAATTGAAAATCGAGAGGAAAGGGGTTGAGCATTATTACCATGAAAAAAGCTGTTCATGTTAAATTCATGAAGTCCGAAAAGTCAGTCTAGTGGTCATTCTGATGATGATTGAAGAGAAGAAGAAGAAGAAAGTTAGCCTGGAATATGGTGAAAAAAAAGAAGAGCATCATCGGAGATGGTTTGATATTTTTCTCTTTCTCCTCTCCTCTCGTCACTAATATAAACAGTTTTTCTTCTCAAAGATAATATATCGCTTTGGCCCAACCATCTCTAAACTGCCCACCACCACGAGGAAGGACTTAAACACAACCAAAAACCATACTGCACTCAACCAACCAACGTGAACTGGCGTAAAAAAGCCAACCTACCACCGCGGACATTTCTTTCTACCGTTGTTGCTCCTCTTATTCCTTGTAGAGAAAAAAGCAGTGGCGCATACACTTATCATTCCTAATAATACATAGCAGCGGCTATTATTATTTGCCAATTGATCATGTGGAAGCTCATGCTACATTTACCCTCTCACTAAATATCCTGCCTGTCTTCCCGTGTCCATATACTTTCCACGAGGCACAGCGTGAGAGTAGAGCCTGCATTCGATCACTAGTGGAGTGGGCACATTGAGAAAAGAGAGATAGATAGATCTTTCTTTCTTTCCCTCTCTCTCCGAATGTCTGGTCCATAACATCATCAGTGGAAATGGAGATATTTCATAACACAATCTTGCCTCATTTCCATTTTTGGCCATCCATTTACCGACCAGTACCTATGTATCTGCCTTCGACTGACCAAATCAACCTCCATTTACGAACAGACCAATCCAATTCAGATATCGACACAAAAAGCAGAAACAAAGGAAAAAGACCCATGAAAAATGGCCCTAATAGGGTGGAGAAAGTTTGGAGAAAGCATACATGTACATACACGTGGTTCCTTCCAAGAATATTTGTGGGAAAGGAATTGATCAAATTGAGAAAGGGCGTGTAAGAATATGTTCAGACAAAGAATTCACTCTTTCGTTATCACGATTCTAAGAAAATGAGGCTGACAATTCCTTTATTATCGCTTTTCCATGAACGGGTTCGTCGTTTAGGCATTTATTCCATTAATAAGGTATTTTGACATTATTTGTTCCCACTGATCTGATCTGAGGCTGAGCATATTTTCACCTTTGGTGAAAGTAGGATCTCCGAAGGTTTGGGGTAAGATGAGACAACCTTTCTGTGTCGCCGAGATGGGACCGGTATTATTTACCTTCACTGGACCCTCATCCCTTAGATGCACAAAACCTAGAATACTTACTTTGGTCACTAACAAAAGCCAGGATGATTATTTTTCCTGTAGCCAAACCACCCTCCACGTACCCAGGACGAATACTGCCCTCTCTCACAATTTATGCCCCTTTCTTGGCAGGTATGCAGAAATGTATTCAGTCAATTACCCATCAACAATTCAGTTAAATCGATGTTTGCTTCAAAGAATGATGTGAATATGGAGATGGGACCCAGAAAGAGGGGGAGGCCCAAGTGGTTAATGTCTTGAAACGATACAAACTTTTCCCTGGTCAATTGTTTGTCCCGAGTTTTTTTTTTTTTTTTGAGGGAGCGAGAAAAAGTTTTCTGAATAATTTCCCCAAACTGTCTGTTGCTTTCAATTTACTAAACAAAGACAAAAAAAAAGTTTCAATCCACTCGAAAAGAAAGAGAAAGAAACAAAAAAAATCTCTCCATATTTCTCTCTCCCTTTAAGCATGCCTGCATTTAAGAGATCATAACACTTGACGTTAGTAGACGTTCAATTGAAGCGCAACCACCACGACTGAAGCCAAGAAAGAAAGAAAGAGAGGGGAAAGTTAACTTGAGTTTAGTTTAGTCTATATTTATTCTTATGATTATATTACTTTACTATGTGGAAGTGCCCACTCACTTTTGTATTACGATGAGTTAACTTCTTCTGGTGCTTTTTTTGGTTTGTCAGTTTAGGGAAGGAGAGGCAGTACTTTATTTTATTTTACATGAGATATAGAATAAAACAAAATAAAAAGGGACAGTCTCTTCTGCATAGAAAGACAATAATTCAAAGTGGTTCCTTGTTTCGATACGCTCGTCGACACGGGAATTTCGTCGCCCTTTTCTCTTTGGCTTTCTCCCTTTTACTTTCTTTCTTCTTTGTTACGAGTACATGATGGTTTGTGGGGAGCAACCCTGCACACACCACCACCATCAACTATTACGTATATCTCTGGCTGCACTTTACGGACGTGTACATTAAACCCACACACACATACTTGATATTTTAGCTGCTAAAGAATTGAATTGTACCTAGAGAATAATGACAACACCACTGTTTTAGGAATCTCGGAGGTTCTCTCTTTCACTTCTTCCTCTCTCTCTTCTCAGATCAGAAAGGAAGTGTGTATAATGGCCGTAGAGAGGAGAGATGATGATGATGACTTCAGCGAGGAGAGGAGAAGTTTAGCAGTTTTACTTTTTTTTTGGTGGGTGTGCAAGGGCCTTGAATAATGATTCCGTCGAGTGGCGGGGACAGTTGACTTGTCCGTATATAAACCTTTAATGTGGCGTTAAAAAATGAGAGTCGGAAGGTAGTCCATTTACATATTTACATCGTTTCAGCAAATGTACGTCGAGTCATTCTTAACTTTTTGTTTTCACCACTTTTTTTGTCATATCACAATATTTACTGGCACACGACGAAGGGAAGAAGGGAGTGTGTGTGTGTGTGAAAGAAAGTCCCCTCTCATATGGCATTTCATATCATATCACCATCATCAACTAACATGGCACCAGCAGAGAGAGAGCAGTATCATCATCATAATCTTTATAACAACCAGCTTTTCCCTACGTACATTTAACTTACTTCACTCTCGATAAGTTCTCAGGCAGTTGGCTGGCCAGAAGATATCCTCGCTTTCTTTTTCTTCTTAATGATGATGATGGTCATGATGTGCCTTTCTTTTTCTTTTTTTTCCTCCAAACTTTCATACTTTCCCCAGTCTCAAGTTCATACAGAGCCAGCCTTTCATCTTCCAGTCATCCGTCCAAATTCACCCCCACCAACTAACTACCATCAACGTCATCATAGAATCGTCGTTACGTTATGATTATCTTCTACCTTTTGGCACTGATTTCTATACTTCCACTTTTCTCTTCTAAAGACAACATGTTTTACGATACAATGTAGAGATATGGGGGAAAGTACTTTTGGTTGGAGGGGTAAGTTGAAGAGGACTTGTCTTGATGATGATCGTTTAATTTATTCTTGGTCAGTTTTTCACACCCGATCCTGCAACGATTCATTTTTCAAAGGGAGAAGCATTCAACTAAATTCATAATATTTTCTTTCATCCAGAATTTATCTCAAGCGGAAACAATAACAGAGAACAATTCAGCTTTCAAGAGAGAGCAAAAGAGTGAGTAATGGGGTTTGGTTCATTTTGTTCAGTTCAAAATCAACATCCCTCATCCATCCATGCAGTTCAAATATAATGTGGTTGGATATATGAGCTGTAGCAAAATAGCAGTTTCATTGCACAGGCTTAAAATAAAGTTGGTTTAATTTGGTGGCTGAGTTGGAAGGGCTGAATTGTGAGACCGTAGAAAATATACGCTACGCTTTTTAGTTAGCTTGAGCTCCAACATTTCCGGCTCAATGGGTCTTCCTCTTTTAACTTTTTGTATGTTATATACCAACTAATATCATCCGTCGTCGTCGTCGTACTTCTAGGAAGAATAGGAACTTCCTAGAGATCTTCATTTATGGCTCTTTTGCCGGCCTATTATGACTTAGTTGGTGGGTTGCAAAGGAAAGGAAAGGCAAAAGGGAGTTTCGGGTTCATCATCAGAGCGAAAAGAGAGACTAAAGACCAAAAAGACACAAAGGGTTAAAAAGAAGAGAGAGAGAGAAAAATCAGTTAGACTCTCTTCATTACTTACTTTTGTGTGCATATTACCTAACCTATCTTCCACTCTTTTTGTATTACAGCGTATAGAAGAAAGAGACTATAAATTCCCCCACCACCAAACCGACATAACATCAACCGACCAAACCAGAAAGCATCATCGCTTTCTTCTTTGCTGGAGAAAGCAGGGGAAGGAAGATACATCAACGCTTGGATATATACCTCAAATGAATCCAACGTCAGATTCAGAGAGAGAAAAGTAAAAAGTCTAAAAGAAAAAAAGAGGAAAATTTTTGAGGAGAATGAAGAAGACGACGAGGCCAAACTACTGCATATTCATGAAGGGGGCGGAAAAAGCAAGCTCTAATGAACGGTGCCTCTTCTATCCATCCGGAATCTAAACTTTAATGAATGGCTTCTGAAATTTCATCGAATTTCTTTTACCAAAAGAAAACCATTCTGAACAAAGCAATATCACTTCATTTCCACCAACGTACTGGTGGTTGAAGAGATGAGGGAGACTTTCTCTCTCTCTTCTTTTTCCCATGTCATCAAACACAATACATTTTCTTACCATTCATTCTTCATTCATTCATTCATTCGTTTCGACCAAGTCAGAGAATTTTTAAAAAGTGTAATACTGTGATGAGGGTCTGCCGTATGGATCTGTGGTATGGTTTGGTTGCTTGATTCATCCTTTTCTGTCACCCCTCTCGCTTCACTTCATTCTCCGGATTTTATACTTTTTAGCATTGTCTCTCGCCTTTGCACATCGGGATCGATCAATCGCTTTAATGTCTGATACAACCAACAATTCTTTATTCTCCACTTTAAAGTTGGGGATGGATGGATGGGTGAAAGAAAGATGAGAGAAAGACAGTGACTACGTTACACTGTATAAAAGAAAAAGAACGAGGGGGACAAGACTCCTAGGCTGATTTGATGATGACGCAATACAGATACCGCAAAGAAGATACATTCACATGCATCCCTCCACCCACCATATGCGTGGAGAAAGCAGAGAGGGAAGATGAGACTGATACCATCTCCTCCTGATTTTTATTTTAAAAGTGTCGTAAAAAAGGATTCCGTCTATTTACATCCACATGGAAGGATAGTGTCTCTGAACCTGAACTTCTTTCTACATGAAATGAAGTTGCAAGTTTTGAAGGTCCTCAGGTTTTCAAGGGAGATGCGTTTGGAAGATAAAGGATAAATTAGAATGGGATGATATAAACCCTACACCGGCTCTTCCTTCCTTTCCATTCTGTTCACTTCACTACTTTACTTTAAATGATAGATTTATGCCCAAATTAATTAATCTAAACGGCAATTGTTTTATTTCAGATTGAATTAGTGGCTGTTTTAGTTTTATTATTGGGGGAACTCATTAAGTTGCTCCCTGATCATCTCATCTCTCTCTCTCAATCGTATTTTCCTCTCGCTTCCCCTTCTTTTGTCCTCTCTCTCTGATTCTGATTCAGTTAGGAAACACACTCATTTCTATTATATTATTAGCCAAATATATACGTCCTGTAGTGAGACCTGACTTGGGATTGTATATTAAACGAGAAAGAAAGGGATCGCATTTGGTCAGGAAGCCATCTTCCGCCCTCTCTCCTCGCTTGCTGGCAAATACAATTTAGCTAATTACAAAAATGACTTTACCGAAGAGACTGTACGAGAAAATGTGTTTATTTTGTAATATATATAGCCTGCTATGTCACATCTGTACTTCCTAATGAACATTTTCATAATTTCATACCTTATCATCATCATAGCCTTTAATCATGATGACAGTGTAGGATTATTATAATTATTGTTATGCTTTAAAAATGTCTTCATTTCATCTTACATTCATAGATATAT